>VWZL01006098.1:549305-592447 GCA_013396915.1 Stercorarius parasiticus | reverse complement strand
CGGGGAGGGGTTTTTACGCCCAAAACCGTGTGTTTTTTACCGGAAAAACAGCTCGGCGCCGGGGCCCAAAATCGGATGTTTTTTAGCGGAAAAACAGGTCGGCGGGGGCGAGCCCGGCGCCGGGCGGCCGCCCCGTCCCTTTCCGCGAAGCGCGGCGCGGGCTGTCCCNGCTGGGCGGCCCGGGGCCGGGCCCCGGAGCGCTGGGCTGCCGAGCGGCGGCGGGAGCTGGAGGCGCGCAACCGGCAGCAGTGGGAGCGGGCCAGCCGGTCCTTCGCCCAGGCCGCCATTTGCTGCTCCAGGCAGGCGCGGTGGAGCCAACCGCGAACCGTCCCGCCCAGGTACGGGCCGGGGGACCGGGAGGGGAGGCCAGGCCGGGCACCGGGGGGGCCGGCGGGCGCTCCCCCTGAGACGCTGAGTGTGAGCCATCAATGTGCCCTTGTGGCCAAGAAGGCCAGTGGTCTCCTGGGGGTTATTGCAAAGATCGTGGCCAGCTGGGCGAGGGAGGCCCACCTCTGCTCTGCCCTGCTGAGGCCGCACCTGGAGCGCTGTGTCCAGTGCTGGGCTCCCCGGTTCAAGAAGGACAGGGAACTACTGGAGAGAGTCCAGCGGAGGCTACAAAGATGCTCAGGGACTGGAGCGCCTCTCTGCTGAGGAAAGGCTGAGGGCCCTGGGGCTGTTCAGCTGGAGAAGACTGAGAGGGGACATCATGAATGCTGATCAATATCTAAAGGGCGGGGGGCAAGAGGATGGGGCCAGACTCTTCTCAGTGGTGCCTGGTGGCAGGACAAGGGACAGTGGGCACAAACTGGAGCACGGGAAATTCCATCTGAACAAGAGGAAACACTTCTTTCCTTTGAGGGTGGCAGAGCTCTGGCACAGGCTGCCCAGAGAGGTTGGGGAGTCTCCTTCTCTGGAGATAGTCAAGACCCACCCACCTGCACGCATTCCTGTGCAACCTGCTCTGGGTGACCCTGCTGTGGCAGGGGGGTTGGAGGAGATGATGTCCAAAGGTCCCTTCCAAACCTTGCCATTCTGTGTGGCAGCCCGGCAGCAGTGCGGCGGGAGGCAGAGGAGGCAGCGGCGCGGCTGGAGCAGCGGCGGGAGCGGCTGCGGCGGCTGCTCAGTGAGGAGCGAGAGGCGCTGGAGGCAGAGCTGCGGGAGCTGCAGCGGGGTGGCGGGACAGAGCTCGCCAGGATGCAGCAGCGGAGCGAGGAGCTGCGAGCTGGCCGGGAGGAGCAGAGGAGGAAGGTGAGGGGAGCGGCGGGGACCCCCACAGCCCAGCCATGCATGGCACCGGGAGAGGCCTCGCAGCTTGCGGTTCGTTCCTCATCTCTGTCAATGAAGTAGCAGTTGTACAGCCTTTCCCGGTGACAGGACTGGCAAGGCCGCTCCCTTGCTTTAGATGCGTGAATTGCACTTGCTGGGGGATGGATATTTAATATCTTCATCAATGATGTAGACAGTGGGATTGAGGGCACCCTCAGCAAGTTTGCGGATGACACCAAGCCATGTGTTGTGTGAACATGCTGGAGGGAAGGGATGCCATCCAGAGGGACCTGGACAGGCTTGCGAGGTCGGCCTGTGTGAACCTCATGAGGTTCAACAAGGCCAAGTGCAAGGTCCTGCACCTGGGTTGGGGCAACCCCCGGTATCAATACAGGCTGGGGCATGAAGGGATTGAGAGCAGCCCTGAGGAGAAGGACTTGGGGGTGCTGGTGGATGAGAAGCTCAACATGAGCTGGCAATGTGCGCTGGCAGCCCAGAAAGCCCCCTGCACCCTGGGCTGCATCCCCAGCAGCGTGGGCAGCAGAGTGAGGGGGGGAATCATGTCCCTCTGCTCTGCTCTGGGGAGACCCCTTTGCAGTGCTGCCTCCAGCTCTGGGGCCACCAACAGCAGAAGGACATGGAGCTGTTGGACCGTGGCCAGAGGAGGCCCCAGAGATGCTGGGAGGGCTGGAGCCCCTCTGCTGTGAGGACAGGCTGAGACAGTTGGGGGGGTTCAGCCTGGAGAAGAGAAGGCTCCGGGGAGACCTTATTGTGGCCTTTTGATACTTAAAGAGGGCTCAGAAGAAAGATGGGGACAAACTTTTTAATAGGGCCTGTAGCGACAGGACAAGGGGTAATGGCTTTAAACTAAAAGAGGAGAGATTTAGATTAGATATTAGGAAGAAATTCTTTACTGTGAGGGTGGTGAGACACTGGAACAAGTTGCCCAAAGAGGTGGTGGATGACCCATCCCTGGAAACATTGCAGGTCCGGTTGGACAGGCTCTGAGCAACCTGATCCAGTTGAAGATGTCCCTGCTCGTTGCAGGGGGTTGGACTAGGTGACCTTTAAAGGTCCCTCCCCACCCAAACTATTCTATGACTCTGTAATTCCATGGACAGAAGTGCCCCGCGCAGTGTGTTTCAGCACTTGGTTCAGTTAACTAATAGCTGCCTTGGGAGGGTTTGATATCTCAAATTGTTCTGTATTCTGACCTAATCCAACTCTCGTGTTTCCAGGTTGCTGAGCAGCTGCTGTACGAGCACTGGAAGAAAAACAATGCTGAGCTCCGGGAGGTGATGTTACTTTCTTTTTAGTCCCTGCTGCCTTGCATTTATTAAACTCGAAAGTCATCATATATCTACTGTTGTAGATCTTGAATCACAGCAATTGTCCCAAGTTCTGATAAGCAAAAGGCAAAGAAGAAAACTGCTTAACTGTGTAAGAAGGCCCCTCAAAGCTGGTATTTTTCAAAAACAGTCAGAAATCTGTTCTGACTCAGAGCAGATTTTCAGTGCCCGTGATGTAAATTTCTCAGGTGCTTTTTAAATCTGTACCTGCCGTGTCCTTTGTGCTTCCTTATTCTTTATTCTGCTGACCTGCTGCTCTAGCCACCACAGCTCTGGTTTCGCTGTCACTGTAGTGTTTCCTAGAAACTGCTGGGGCTACAGCTAGGATAGATGGTGCTCCAGAGTCCAGCAGATCCCAGGGGATGGGAGAGCCTCTGGTACTAATGGCATCTGTTGTCATCTGCAGGTGGAGTCGGAGCTGCACAGGAAGCATGTGACAGAGGCTTGGGGTGACCAGCTGATGCAAAAAAGCAAGGTACGCTGGGGGGCGGATTCCTGAAACACGTGAGCAGGTGGAGGTGTGACACTAGATGCCTTTTGACCCAGGTGGCAGACAGCTTGCCTTCCTGTACAGACACGGCTCGAATGTGGAAGGAATAGGAATTGGCTATTTGTTTTTCTCACACCAGTTTTGAACCAAATAATGACTGAGGTCGCCTTGGTCATTCCTGTAGCGATGGGGAGTTCTGGTGTCCGCAGAATGACAGGAGCTGCTGACAGGAAGGATGCTTTTAATGGAGAGCCATCGTTCCTGTCTAACAAGTACACACTATCCGTCTCCTAGAAAATCCAGTGCCGTCTGCTGAACGGCGTTGTTGCAGGGTTCAGTGTGGCTCTGGGTGCTCATCTAAGAGCAAACTGCAGTGCAGAGCCAGTGCAAAGCCGCAAGAGTATTTGAATATGCAGATACTTGATACGGGAATATAGTGATTTTGATGTGAAAGAATAATAGAGGCTTTCAAATACAGATTTCAGAGTTAATTAAACCAATAATCTAAGTTGTAATAGGAAAATCTGAGTGTATTTGTGAGACCACCTGTGCAGGGTCCTGCGAAGGATGTGTATAGACTGATAACCATTTTCAGGCAGTGATCAGTAGATTGGGTTGTCCTTGTGTTCCTTCCTAGCGTATTTTGTTCCGTGTTTTCCCAATACATGTCAGCTTGCAGGAGTTTGATTTGTGGATTTCCTGAGCCAGAGGCTGTTTCTTTGCGTTAGCCTAACCTTAAATGCCATGTTTTCTTTTGGCTCGGAAAGCAAGAAGCAACTGAACTTGAAGTGAAAAAACATTATGAAAACGAATATGAAATTGCGCGAAGGGAAGCGCTGGAAAGAATGAGACAAGAGGAAGAGAAGCGTCGGCTGGAAGAGAAGAAGCAAGCGGAGACGTTGCTTCAACAAATAGAAGAACTGAAATTACAGGAGACAGAGGTAATCTTTAGCTTCTCCTCACTTGAGAAGGAAGTTCATGGTTTCACTTGGAAATACAGCAACACTGGCCTGACCCCTTCCCTCCAGGTTTCTGCTAGATTAAATCTGGGCCAAAGTTAGCTGTGACGTAATTTCTGTTAGTAATGTAGGCCTCTCCCCTGAACGCTGGCATATTACCTGAATTCTGGTAGCTTTGTTTGCTCCTCTTGAAATGCGAGCTCCCTTTTGTGCTGCGCCAGATGAGAAAAAAGATTTGTAGAAACTTCTAAGTGTGACAGGTTCAGGTTAAAGGCTTTGTTAGCTGGGGCTTCTCACGGTGTCTCTTGTGCCATGAGCCACTGAGACACAAATGAAATTGAAGTGGAATACGTACTGCAATGAGGATTTTGACTGCTCGCAGAGGAGCAGAACGGGGTACAAACTCTCTCCGGGTTGTCCAGCTCTCTGACATACTCTTTCTTGGTGGTTGTTTTTTCCTTCTAGACAACAAAGCTGAAAAAAGAACGGCAGAATTTATTAAAGCAGCAGTGGGAGCTGGAAAACTTGGAAGAAGAAAGGAAACAAATGGAAGAGCAGCGGAAGAAGAAAGAGCTTGGGTATGTGATCGAGTGTAGCTTGTTTCAGCCGGGCTTGGGTAGAATCTGTTCCTATGTCTGAAATAGAACTTGTGGCACAAGGAGGTGTTGCCAGTAGCAGCAGTGGGTTGTAAATATTTAGTTTGATGGAAGCACCGGGAACAGCCAACAAGCAAATGCATTGGTGCCGTTACTTCTTTTTGTTCATGTTAGCGGTAGCAGGTACCTCTGTTGCCATAGATGTACCTTCTTGAGTGCCAGCATATAACAACATAGGGTTTTAGAGTCAGTTTGAATGTTTTCTTTGTTCTTTTTTCCTCCTTCAGTCGCTTTTTGAGGCATCAGTGCAATGCCCAGTTAAAGAGACGAGCCCAGCAGATACAAGAGGAGCTGGTAAGAGAAAATACCCCTTGATTTATATGTTGTAGATACTGTGTGCTGAAGAAACTTGTTCTTTGTGTTTCATTTATGTGTCTGCCTCTGATGCCTACAGACAATTAGTTAGGAAGACCCTTCCAGCTTGTGAACAGGGCTGGAGCAAAAAGATCATGAGGAAGCCAGCAGACTTGAGTGTCTTCCTGAGCACGCTCTTGACACTGTGTCACCAATAATTTGTAGAGAGTAGCCCTGCAGACAGGCTGGAAGCTTGTTGGATAGTTGTTAATCTTGTGGCTTTTCTCAAGGAGACAGACCGGCAAATCTTATTGGCCCTCCTCGAGAAAGAAGATGAGGATCAGCGCCGCCAGTCTGCACGACGGGAAAAAGCTGTTGCAGATGTTGCCTGGATGAAACGTGTCATTGAGGAACAGCTCCAGTTAGAAAAGGAGAGGGAGGCAGAGCTGCAGATTATGTTTAGGTGAGTCTGCCCACCTCTGAGCATCATCTAAAGAGACCGTAAGTGCTGAGTACCCCCTCCTGGTTGGCAGAGCTCCAGCCATCTTTGTTAAATAGGCTTTGAAAAGTGCACGTTATAAAGAGGTGCGTGGTTGGCTTTACAGGTCTAGAAGCACCGCAGTAGAAGCGAGCGCTGCCCCTTCATTCCTTGTGCCAAGTACTGCGCGGGGCAGTCGCGTGCCAGTACAGACAGCATCAAAGCCTGAGGTTGTTCTTCAATTACCTCAGCCCAAGACCTAGTCCATAATTTCTGTTAAATTAGCTTTAATGCAACAGCTTTAATAACAAAAAAACGAACTACCTTTTAGTTGGAAGTTCTTTGTAACCAACTTCCAATGATGCTGCATTACTGACGTGGAGGGGTGTAGTCTTAAGTGACTCCAAAACCTGCATATTTTCCTTTTGTACCTGAGGGCTTGTAGATAAAAGCTGCCTTGGGCTCCTCGTTCAGGTTCACCTTACGCTCTCCCCAGTACAGAGAACATCTTCACCGGCGACAAGATAGCGCGTGCTACCATCAAGTTTTACTTCAAGGTTTTGTTGCAGAGGGAAGATCTGCAAAATCTTTAGCTTTTCCAGCAATGCCATTAACTACCCACCCCCACGTGAAGTACTGTCCCTGTTAAGAGACAAGCTTCCTCCGAGGCCCTTCTGTGCCAGGGGCAGATTAGAAGTCCTGCTACAAGCCAGCGTTTCCTTTGTGTTACCTCCTGCTGTTCAGTAACAAAGAAATCAACAAAGAAAACAAAGAGTAGTTCTCTGAAATAGGCACAGTTGGGGACACATTAGCTGCCTGGGAACAAACGTAAAGAGAAACCCAAGTGCTCCTCTAAAGCACAGAGTAGCTTGTCTATACGCCCATGGGATATATAGGGTTTTTTTAACTGTAAGTAGTAACCTTAGAGATAATTCTTCCTCTCTCTTTTAGTGAGGAAGCTAAAAAAGTGTGGGAGAAGAGGGAAGAACAGTGGGAAAGAGAGAAGGCGGCCAGAGATCGCCTGATGAATGAGGTAATGACCTTTCTTGATGAGGTATCTCTCTTGGTTCACTGAAGCCATCGTTCCAGCTGTAATCCTCCGCCCTCCAGAGGGTTACAGCCTTCAGTACCCAGGGCAGAGTTTTTGTGCTGGTCTGATACATTTCCTGAGAATGGTTTAACTGTCTGCACTGAGATTTCCCCAGTTCTTGATTTATCTTCTCCCTTAATCCTCTCACTTCACAAAGGTCCTTGCAGGCAGGCAGCGCCAGATCCAAGAGAAGATGGAGTTAAACAGACGAGCCCAAGAAGAGTCTATAAAGTATCGAGAGCAGCTGATTAAAGAACTTGAAGAGGCAAAAGAACTGAGTAGGCGAGAGAAGGAGCAGGAGGAGGAACTGAAGACAGCCCGCAGGCAGGAGCTGGAGGCGCAGGTACTGCAAGCTTTCCAGACACACCCAGCTGTGGAAGGTGCCCAACCTGTGTCCCATCTTGCCATAACAGCCCCATCTTCTCTGTGCCCAGCTGACAGAGCGCCGCTTACAAGAATGGGAGGAGCAGCAGTGCCAGAGGGAGGAGGAAGAAGAAGAGAGATCAGCCCGGCAGCGCTGTGAGGAGTTAGTGCAGCAGGAGGCCAAGCGCATGGCTGAGCAAGGGTACCGCAGCAGGGTAGGTAGCAGCGTGAAGGGGAAGCCGGTACGTAAGGGTCACCCTGACATGTGAGCACATCGGGGATGGCCACAGCATCAAGCAAGCAGTTCTTCAGTTGCTTCTGATCTGCACTGTAGTAGCCACACAGCGCCAGGGTGGAACACCGGGCCTGTACCTTCCCCTGGGGCTATTTCTGATAGAGGTCTATAGTTCTCTCTTATTAATTGCTCTTCCTTTGCTGATAGTGATGCTTTAGGTCCCAATTTTTAAATAATTTTTGGGGCAGACTTACTGCTACTGCCTCAAATGTTACTCTTAATTATTTTCAGCATTATCACCTGCATTAAGGCAGTTGGTAGAGTGCATCTCAGCTGCTCAATGTCTTTCCATCTTCTGTTGTGCTTTGCCTAGCTCTAAAAACTAAGCTGAACCACATGCCCAACAGATCCTACTTTTCATACCAAACTATGAGCTACTCTGCAGCATAACTCACCTCTGTCATTTATTAGACAGGAGCTACAGAAGTCAAAAAGCTGGCAGGAGGTATTACTGCCTTGAAGTATCAACTCTTAAATGTTACTGATGCCTTTTCTTGGAGGATATTCTGTACTTTCCAGAGTACATTCTTTGCATGATGAACAGCGCGTGGGCGTAAGATTAATTCTAGAGCCCATAATGAAATTACAATCTCTGTTTTGACCCTGTTAGCTCTACAGTTACCCAAAAGCAGCATGGACCTGAGGATTCTTGTCCTTTGCACTTGAGGAATGAGCACTAAATGCAGTTGCAGACTACAGAAAGAAAACTTCAAAGAATCAAGGAACTCCTCAAATAATGGTGGCTTTGGAATAGCTTACAATGATGCTGAGACTTGACTCAGTAGATTTCTGAAAATATTTAGTTGTGCCCCACCTGAACATAAGATCAAACTTCTACCGGCTTCAAGAAGGCGGAGGTGTGAGCATCCACAGAGGACTGAACTGCTTCACTTGCTCCGTATTTGGGAGTTGTGATGTTGTATTTTAGTACATGCTACACTGGGGCAACACAGCAAATAAGCGGGCCCTTCAGATCTAAAGAACCATGAAAGAATCCGTGCAGGAACGGGAACTGTAAACCACTACCTGCTGCGTTTGCTGTTTAAGCACAAGACTCCCACCTCTGAGGCCCATCTGACTTTTAGGAGTTATAAAATCATAAAATCGTTTAGGTTGAAAAGACCTTTGGACTTAGTTCATAACGCATTGCAAATCGGCAAGATAAATAACCTGCGCTGCAGCAGTAATTCTTAACATGTCCAGCTCCTCTCCAGAGGGTGCTGAAGACTTCGTTACTTTTTTTTTTCCAACTTGTTTCATAAATAATGGATAATTGCAACCTGATCAACTGTTTGTTTCTTTACATGAGCAAACTGCTGCAACCAGAGGGGAGGGGACTTTTAGTTGATTATTGTACTTGATTCCTTGCTATTATTGTCAGCAACTGCAGCTTAAAAGCATCCACACACTTAAACTGGTGTGGCATTTCCAATCCTGTCTTGGTGCTGTTGGAGCACTACAGGCTCTACTCAACCACAAGAACTTTTTCAAGATCTTTTCTTTACAGAACCAGCCATCAAATAACCCCACGTCATTTCACATACTGAAAGGGTTTTAGCATTTTATAGTAATACAGTAAACAAAAGATTAAGTCAAAGTATTGTACAGACAGAATGACACTGATAAATACAAGTTTTTGAAAAAGGCAAAAAAAATTTTACTTTCCTATGCAGCATTTTGTAAAGAAAGAGCAAGTTTGTTTACAGGGGAATAAAAAAACCTGCCATTGTTATTTCAGGTAGTACAGTGCTGTATGATTCGAGGGCCAATCTACTTACTACTCTTTAGTTCCACCGTTGGTTTTGAGCCACTCCGCCTGTTTATGAAAAGAGCTGACGCAGCACATCAGCATGTGCTCAGACCACTTCTGTTCTACTGAGAACGTCAGAAAAATCGCTTATCCTGCATGATCGTCACCGTGGTTCTGGAGCGATGACACAGGGTGACCATAACCAACCTAGAACAAACATTTGTTTAGAGATGGGGGAATTGACCAGAAGTGCTGTTTAAGTGACAGAACGGGAAATCAATTATAGGTTGGCCGTGTTTTTATAGCTAAATGGTTGATTGTAGGAAAGCTGGAGCTAGTGTAGCTGGAGCAAGGGCTTGCAGTTATCGAACTGTTTGTTTGTTTTGGTACAGAGGCAAGTTTAAACAACTGATAACTTAAAACATAACTCAGTGCTACCCTGCTTTGGAAATCAGGTAAGATATGTTAAAGAAAAGCATACAGTGGTGTCCTGAGAGATTTAAAAATACCATCTGCTGCCTCTCAATGATGCCAATTTAAGGAAAAGTTCCTAGATGATTAACAATGTATTTAATTGCCAGTTGCATAACTTTGAAGTAGGTTTTACAAATGTCTTTGCAGTCCTAATCCCAGCCTGTCCACATTCCTGTGAGTTTAGGGTCAGTTCTGGAATTCAGAAGTGCAGAAAGGAAATAAAAAACCCCCACAATGAAGAACATTAATTTAGCTGGGTTGTCACCTACTCTCTCCGTTCCTTCCCTCCCTCAAACTCACACTACTTTAAAAACAGAGCTAATCTAACACACAAGAATCCAACAGTGTTATGGCACTTAAGTGTTTATGTATACATACAAACACAGTATGATCTGAAAAGGAACCAACCACTGAACTTTAGTTCCTTTTTTCACCTAAGTAGGACAGCTTTTCATCAGAAAGCCTTAAAGAGTTCATGGTTTTGGCAGACCGCATAGTGCAGACCTGTTTGTGGAACAGCAGATAGCAGTTTCTGACTCAAAAACTGTCTAAATGTTCAGATCAACTGCTGCCACGTGGCAGCCACCACAGTTCCCTAACTTCGCTCTTAACTAAAAGACCACTTTAAGTGGCTGCCAGCTGAACTGCCATGGCCAGCTCCTTGAAAATGACAACGCGCTTCCGAATGGGACGCAGGCGGAGGCAAAAATTAGTGATTCCCCCTCCCCCCCCTTTAGATTCCCAAAGAACTCTCATTTTTGAACGTATGGACTGACACATTTTGGTGAACTGTTTTGAATGAAACAAACCTGAAACACACACTGACATTTGTCACCCACCTGCCCTTCTAACAGGCAGGCTCACTTGGGTTATTCCACACAGAGCTCGTAAAATCTTGAAATATTTGCATAAAACTTACAAGATATCAGAAATCTTTTCACATTTGGATATGTTGAGGTACAGAGGTTATATGCTATGGCAGACAGAGCTGCTTTTGCACTGGCACTCTTCTAACTTCCTTTTTTGTTTTTTTTAATTATCACAGAAATCTTTAGTGATATTGCATCTTGAGTTACTGAGCAATGCTGCTGCAAACAAGATGGTGCCTTGCAGATGACAATAAAATTCTGTAGGAAACTTTAGAATGAATTATTAAATCAGAAACAAAGGATAATATTTTAACCACTAATGCCCTAAAGTAACATCAAACATATATATTTATGGCATAGTGACAACTAAAGGAAATAACTATTAAGTTTCAAATTCCTTCCAAAACAGATAAAGTGACAAAGACCTTGTATAGTTACATGTAATAAGCTCGGATGCCCACAACTACTATTGTTTTAGCAGACTAAAAACATATTATTGCACAACAGTTGATATAGGAACAGATAATATTCGGCTTGTACTCCATTATCAAGACTACAACCTTCTCCCTGCTGGGTAGCAGTTATGGTCCTGGAGCCTTCAGAGCCCATTTGGCTGCGGGTTGCTCGGTCAGCGGCATCACAGCACGCGAGGCTCCAGGCCGGACAGAGCAGAGGCGAGATTCTGCCCTCTGATATGCGCAGCTGATTTCAGCGAGAGTTTTGCAAGCGATATCTGAAAGCAGAACGTGGCCCCAAGGAAACATCTAGCAAGAGCTTGATAACAACGCTGGTACACGATAATGGCTCAACAGCAATTTGCAACATGCTATTATCTGTAACTAAACTGGCAACACAGGCACAAAATAAGGCAGTGGGTTAAATTAATGATAAAATTGTTAGAAAACATGCAAAAATAATACTGAGTTTTAAAAAAAAGTTTCTTGCCCCTTTAGTTTTTCCTCATAAAAATTTGAATAGTTCCACACCTATATTTGAAATTCAACCTTTTAAAAAACAAGACTAAAAAGCCAAGTGTGACTCAGTTGTTGTTCTCTTTGGTTGTGATGGTAACCAGCTGTTTAGCAGCCTTGGCGATGTCATAGGCGCACTGGATAACTTGCTGCGTGACCAGCTGGATGTCCGTGGTAGGGCACGTCTCCACGGGAAGGGTTTTTTTGCATTCAGATTGGAGTCTGTAGGCACTAGATGTCAGCAGACGCAAAGAAGTCCTTACCAGTTCAGATTTGGGCTTCTGGGAAAGAAAAGTAGAATTTGAACTTGACAGAACTACAAAACCGTTTCAGGATCGCTCTTAATTAGCCGGTGGTGCTTCACTAGCGTTCTTTAATACTAAAACTTCTGCCGTTAGGGCCCTGCTTTCTGCACGGACTCCTCTGTGCTGTTGGAGATGTTATAAGATCGCTGCAGAGACGTGGGGTAGGGGCAGATTGAAACCAGTTTCTGTAATTTCTCCTCTCTCATCTCAGGGACATTTCAAACTGCTGCCAGGCAGCACGGAGGGAATACTACTTCATGCTCATTTAGGAAGTTACTCAGACAAATTTGTCTAGTGCCTATTTACTGCTACCCAGCCCATGTCCTGGCTGACATCAGGGTACAGCGTGTACAAGACAATCCGTTCAGGTGGGCACAACAGCATTAGATTTTCCTTGCAGTTTTACAGAGGTGGATAAGACTTTACAAAAACTTAATCACGGAGATTTCACTCACTAAGCTTGCTGTGAAAGAAGAGTTTGCATTGGTAAATGGATAACAGATCTAAACATACCTACAAGAATCCAGGAAGCGGCACTCAAATGGAAACTTGGGGGTGAGGAGTCCAGCAAAATTCCCATATAACCTCATGATTCCTCAAGCTAGATGCAAGCAGCCTCCAGTTTTGGAGGAACTGCACGCAATTCTTAGAGTTTTAAGTTCAAGAGTAAAATTAAAGGCCTGGATTCACACATTAGCCCTTCCCAACTGGCATGCTAATAAATACAAAGGTGCAAGATGGGACAAAAACCATGTAGTCATTTCTCCCTACTTTCGACTTTTGGTTTTCAGTTACTGCAGGGAAATCTACTAATGAGGAATGAGGCCAAAAACATTTTGATGCTGGAAGGTACTTACTTTGGGGAACAAGGCTGCCATTTCCGTTACTGCCACATGTATTCTCTCAGAGCACGGTATATAGCTGCAAAAAGATGCAATGTATTATTCATTATACAAAGACTCCTTTCCTCTTCAGTTTTACTAGTCAGTGGCTATTATTCTAAAAACAGCAGAGTATCAAAAACTCCATATATATTCTAAAAATATCTTTGTAGGCTGCACTGAAGGCAACTGAAGTGGCAACTGCAAGACACAATATGGTGACTCTTAGTGTCTCCTCAGCGTTCCCCAGCACACTGCAGCACAAGTTTGCATATAACTATGCGACTTCAGAAAAAACAAGAACTTAAGAAATAATTTTGTACTATTGGTTAACTTTTCATTATTCTTCGATCAAAGTTTGTTTGAAGAAATAGCTGTCCACACCTATTATACCAAACATTGTCAGAAGTCATCTCAATTTGTATGCAATTATGGAAACATGCCTATGAATATTAGCTGCACATTATTTCATAAGCCTGCGTTTCCTAATTCCCCCCTGCCCAACTCTTCAAGTGCTAGAATTTGTCTCCAAACTGTACAGAAAATTGCTCAGCTCATTCTGTTTGGTGTATCCACAAATGACACATGATTGTTAGTTGTGAGAGCGCACACCCAGCAAACTGGTTCATGTAAGTCAGGCACGGAGTAAAGTAAGATTCTGCAGTTTGAAAACATCTGAAGAAAATCCAGTGACACAGAGGTACTTTGGAAAAAAAGCAACTTTTTTTCCCCTTCAGTGCAGTGTTGACAATCAAAAGTGGATTTAAAAAAACCCATTCTGTATGTGGTGTCTGCGTAAGTTTAGCTTGCTGCCATTTCAGGGAAATCTCTATCCATTTGTTTCCAAAGCTCTTTCTGCATGAGACTGTAAAACCAGTCTACTAAAAGAAAAGTTTTAAAACTGCTAAGGATCTAAGCAGCAATCTCTAAAGAAAAGTTAAAGAACCCCAAAGGTGTTTCAATTGATTTTATGTTTCAGAGTTGAATTTTGGCCATCCAAACTTAAAAATAATTTAACAGTCAAGTGTTGACATTTATAGGACCTCTGAAGCAATGCAATTTTCCTGCACTTCTTTTCCATGTGTAAGCTACAAAGCAGAAGCCTTAAAAAAAAAAAAAAACAACAAAAACAACCAAACACTTTGTACTTAAATTACCAAAATACAGTAAGCCCAAAAAACTGTATTCAAAACACTTGGCAGCAAGACCTAAAGTCTGACCTCCAGAAACTTTTAACCCATCGGTTCTCAGCTAAACTCTGAGCGATCTCTGTAACAAACACGTTCCCCTGGGTCAGCAGCCTGGATGGAAACTTTAGTTTGTTGCAGAGATGCAAGTTGAAGACACACCTTGATTCCAAGGAGATTTATTTCCATCCTTGTATCAGTTCATTATCAGTTGAAGCCAGGAATGCAGCACTAGGCACATTATTTCCCCTTTCTCATTTCACAAACTGGAAGGCTAGACACCTACTGAGAACGGGCACGCCAAACTTCCAGTACAGAATTCATACCTTGCTCTTTTTGGTAAAGTTGAACTAAAGGTAAAACATCACATGAAGGTAACTTACGAACACCAAAATGCCTTCTTGGATGAATTTATACACAGTAAACAGACAATGCACAATTCTCACACGGCAGCTTACAGACGCATGCATCTCCAAACTACCAACTACTTTCACAGCGTGTGAGTTATAGGCTAAATATTCAGTAATTCTGTTGAGTTAGCTAATAAAACAAAGGCAGATTCCATTAGTCCTCACAGCTTTCACTTCTGACTTACATACAATATGAAAATTGGTCTGTTCAAAACAAATCTTAAACTGTTTACCATAAGCTGCTGTGAAGCACTGGGTTAGTGTGGTCTGTCAAAAGACTAGTTTCAGAAGACTTGTTTTTAAGCTTCAAAGACTCAATTTCAGCATAAGTTAGTTAACATGATTCAACCTTAAGCAAGAGAATCTCAAAATCACAAAACAGCAGCATTCAAGAAAAATATTCAGCATCTGTAGATGCAAAAAANAAAAACCCCCCCCCCCCCCCAAGTCATTATTTATGCAGTCATCTTGCAATACCAAAGGTGCAAAAATAGGTCACTTGCAAATGCACTGAGAAAGCAGCAACACACTGGGGTCATTTGGCAATGCAGGAAAATTGCTTTAGAAAGGAGTATTTCCTTATGTCTCCAATCACATGAGCTCTTCCAAATAAACTAAAAGTGGAGAGGAGTCTTTCAAGCTCGCTGTAATTCCCATTCTGCTATTGAGTTAACAATTAATTTGCTCCCTGCAAGCCACACTGAACAGCACCGTACCTCATTAAAAAGCCAGTTTGCTGATTAAACCCTTCACTAAAAAGGCAGAGAAAACCCTAAGAATTATGTGAATGAAAGACCAAGATTAACGACATATATTTCATGGTACGTTCTCTAGCTTAGCTGCAAAGTTCACAGTGTGTCTTGGAGGAATGGCTTTATTTTCTAGTCTAAACACTCACTGTAAGCTCATGAACTGAGATGACACATTTGTGGAGTTTACGCACATTCCAGTAAGACATCAGGAAGATATTCAAGTAGTGACAGCTTGGAAAAAAAGAATCCATCATTAGCAGTAACTTGTGGTAACCTCTTCCTCCAATCCCAATATTTGTCACTGCCAGTTAATACCTGGCATTAAAACTTCGGAAGTTCTGTTTTAAAGAACATATGATTTAAATTTCATTTTTATTTTAGGCATTAATAAACAATATTTTGGTCAGGTTGGAGGATACTATATAAACACACAATTTTTTTTTTTCATCAATTCAAGATACAAAATGATCTCATCTGGCACGCCAGCTGTATAAACAGTGGAGGGCCTAAGCTGTCAGGTGTGAATGTTGTATGTTGGGAACCATGAAGCTCCTGCTGCTTTTGCAACACTGCACAGAAGCAGCAACCACATGTTGTGCTGTTAGTGGGGATAATTTATCTCGATGGACAATAAACAGAACAGAGACAGGAGAATCTCTTGAACTAGAGACAAGTTACGGTTCCAGGCTGTGATTCTGTTCCCCATTAAATCAATAACGAGAGCTTCAACTGAACGGGTAATATCGCAAGTTCATAACTCTCTGGAGTTTCTTTATCATCCGAAGCATTTCATGCATAGCCTTTAACGACCCCTGTGCAGATGGTGCGTCAGGGAAAGAGGCAGCAGAGAGAAACAGAAAGGACACTGTGCCTGGGAGGCAGGGACAGAGGCCAGAGTACCGGGAGGCAGGACCGGGCTGCTGGATGGTCAGAGGCTGCAGGGGAGCTCTCTCAGCCCAGGGAACCAGCGTGCTGAAGCAGCCGAGGCTATGTCTGAGCTTCAGCATGCCCGCACGCTCTAATGGTCTACTCGGCCAGTTGAGCACAGGAAAAGAAATGGAAGAAAGCAAGGAAAAAAAAATAAATCTATCATTAATAGATGATATTCTTGCATCATTTTATTACTCTCCGATTCTCTATGCAGCACATGATTTTTATCTACAACGTTCCCAGCACTAGCTTGGAAGATGTATTATTACATCCCTAAGTATCTCATTTTGTTAAGGAAGCGTTCCCTACTGCAAGAAGAGAATGGTGGAAAAAGCCTACTCCATCTCCACCGTGCCCCAGGCCCTGCAGTTCTCAGCCCACTGAGACAAAGCCAGGGAACAGGAAAACAAAGAACATCAGCTTCACAGTTCAGTGTTTTGTGAGATTATACTCATTTAAGTACCGGCAAACACCCCACTCCACACATGGTACAGAAGAGAAAACAAAAAAGAACGTAACAGGTTGTTTAAAAATCTACCCAATTTAACAGCGAAAGCTAGGTATGCTGTATTATTTCTTTCAATTATTTTTTAAAAAATACAGTTCAAATACTGTAAACTGTACTATACATAAAAACCAAACTCATTTAAAGCTTCTCTTACTGTTGCTTCTTGTTATGAACTGTGAGAAATAAGCAACAAGGGAGTGCAGTGGAAAAGGTTACGGAACAAGGGCAATGAGCTCAGCACAAACACGTTAGAACTCGCCATTCAGCGTGAGAAGGAGAGGCCGCGTGCTGTCCCTTCTAAAAATAGAAAAGTACAAGAAGGAAAAAACACAGAACAAAAGTGGCCCCATTGTTGAGCACTCCTCTCAGCAAGGCAGGAAGCGAGGGCTTAACACGAATCGCCAGCAGCTTCTCCCAGGCAAAGCTGGGCACAGAACGTGGGACGGGAGGCAGAAAGCAAGACCTGCCAGCCCGCAAGTTCAGATTTTCTGGAGACCAAAGCTTTTCCAGACCTAAAACGTGTTCGTACCTGGGGAGACATAACTCCTATTTACAGTCTTCTAAAAGAGCTGTGCAGAAGCACCACCTGATGATCAGGCAGGGACACTATCATTTTTCACTCACTCACAGCTATTCTGAAAAGCAATTGTTCAGTTGGGAAGAAGTTCCCCAGGGGAACTGAAGCTGCTACCTGACATGCTGATGAACAGCCTGCCGACTACCCAGCTATGTCCGAGTCTAAACCCAATAGCTGAAAATTGCTTTTGCTGGTACATTATTGGTATTCATTAGGAAAGCCAAATTCTCTCTGCCTTCGCAATTTTTTCCCGAAACCAGACTTGCTGTTACGGTCACACTGCTGCAGGGTGTCCTTACCTAAGGACACAGTTATCTGAGGATCCAACAGAAACTTAAGTCAAGTTCTCTCTGCAACACTCGTTCAATTTGTTTCTAAAACCACTCACTTTGCAGCAGGACTTCCCAAGCGCTTTGCTCCCAGCGCTCCCGTCCCCGTGCCAGTTGTGGGCAGGCAGGTGGTGCCACAGCCAGAAACCACTCATGGGGGGCTGCGCTGGTTTTTTGGATGGGAGCATGCGTTCCCACCACCCACGCTGGTCACTCATCCCCGCTCACCCAATGGTACTAGGGACAGTACGCCAGGAAACACCACAGACCTACACATTTTGTAGCTGTGAAATGAGCGCCTCCAGCATTAACACGGGGTGTGGTGGCTGTACTTCTGCAAACACCTGAAGAATTTTCTTCATTTTCTCATGAACTGTGGAGCTTTTCCAGCACTCACACCTTACCTGTCATGCTTGTTCTCTTGCGCTGCTCGCAGCAGCTCCTGAATATTCTTAGTGATTTGCTCAGTTTTCCGAATCACATCTTCTGTACTGGGCAAACTGGAGCTGGGAGCTGTGTCGGTGTCTTCAGGGATGGATCCCTCCCCCTGCCAAATGATGCTCCTCTGCCGGCCCTTCCTGCCTGACCTGCAAAGGAACAAAGCAGAGGTTGGGACAGAATTGGCTGCTCACAAAACTCCTTATCCTGACAGCGTGGAGGCTGTGCCGTCAGCCCTGCATCACCGTGGTGTCAGCTCTGCATCACAGCACCTACCCCGTCTCCTCCAGCTCCAGAGGGGTGGTGGGGTTATCGTAGTCACTCTCAGACATGCTGCTCTGTTTCTCCAGCTTTGAGGCCTGCAATGAACAAAGATTTATTTCAGTGCTGTGCAGGAAAGAAGGGCCCCGAGCTGTGCCAGTGCCATGTCCTGCATATGCGGGCTTGCTCTTTAACACAACAGCCCCTGCACCAGCCTCTACCCTGCAGCCGACATGCTCCCCACCCTGTGCCGGGCTTCTGCTGCCAGCTTGAACCGGAGGCCCTGGCACGACCCTGGCACTGCCCCACCAGACCTGCAACAAGGGCTCTGCCCTGGCACCCAGCAGGGCTGCAGGGACAGACAGATGGCCAGCATGGCGTCCTTCCCCTACCACTGAAACTGTCACGTGAGCAAGCAGGGGGAGGCCCGCAGGGGAGCAGAGGCCAAACGGAGAAGGCAGGATCACCAGGGAAAAGGAGGCCAGACCAAGAGTGGGAGGCCCGTGGCAGACTGGAGGCCAGACACAGCGTGGGAGGCTCAACATAGAGTGGAAACCAAGCCAAGCATGGGAGGCTGAAATGGGAATTGAGGCCCAGCACAAGGTGGGAGGTCTGTCACAGTGGAGGCCAAACCAAGCACAGAGCGAAGGCTGAACTAGGCATGGGAAGCCCACCACAGAATGGGAGATCAAAACAAGGGTTGAGGACTGTTGCAATGGAAAGCCAAAATAAAGACTGGAGATTGAAATGATGGCAGAAGACCCTTTGTAGAGTGGAGGCCAAACTGCGGGTGGAAGACCAAAGGGCACACAGGAAGCCAAACCGACGAGACTTGGAGCCTATTGCAGATTGGAGGCTGAAACGATGGTGGGAGGACGAAATGGAGAGTGTTGAAAGCCATTGCAGACTGGTGACCAAAACAAGGCTGGGAGGCCAAATAAGTGAGACTTGTGACCCACAGCAGAGCATAGGACGAAACGAGGGCAAGAGTCCTAACCATCAAGAGCAGAGAGCCACTGAAGAGTGGGTGTCAAAAGGAGGGAGGTACGCCAATTCCAAAGTGAAGGCCAAAATGAGGGCAGGAGACAAACAAGGAAATGAAGGCCAGAGCAAGCATCGTAGGCACAGAAGGAAGTGGAGGCTGGCCCGAGTGCTGTAGGCACACATGAAGTGGAGGCCAGATCAAGCATGGGAGGCCCATTGCAAAGTGGGAGGCTGATCCAAGTAGGAGTCTGAACCCAGAGTAAAGGATGAATGAAGAGTGGGATACCAAAATGAGCTTGGAGGCTAAATCCACAGCAGAGGCTGACCCAAGAATGAAGGCTGATAGCTAAGTGGGAGGCACACAGTGGAGTGGAGGGTTAACTGAACCTGTGACTCTGACCTCAGAATGGAGGCCAAACCTAGATTGGGAAGCACACAAGGAAGGTGAGGTCAAACTAGATTGGGAGGACCATGGCAGAGGGAAGGCCAAAGACAGAGTTGGAGGCTGACTCAAACGTGGGAGGCAAGACCGGGTGTGGATGCTCACTGGACAGCAGAGGTCAGATGGAGCGTGCGAAGGCCCAGCTGCAGCATACTCCTCCAGGCGGTAGAAACCACGAACAGAGTCAGAGGCCCAGTATTTTCCCACTCTCCCCTTCATATGGCATTCCTTGGGGAGATACATAGTGACTGTGTCCGCACCGGGAACCAGACTGCCACCCATTCCCTGCCTCTGGGCATATTTGCTTCCTGCTAGGTGCGATGGCAGGACACTCACCACTTCCTACTCCCATAGAGACCAGTTCTGCACCTCCCAGTAAAGCATCCAATCCATGGCTGAGGATGATGCTCATTTTTTCCCCCCCCCAAATAAGCATACTTGCACTGTGACAGCTCAAGAGTGCTCTCCCCGCAGATCCTAACATACAGTCCCCTCTGTCAGCAAGAGATTCTCAGATAGGGAGCTAGGCTCCCTTCTCTAACCTGGTTTAGCCTTCTTGGATAGTTTATACCCAGGCAGTACAACATCCTGGAGGTTTATGCTATGAATACCTACTGTCAGGCCAATCTCTGCAGTTCACATGAATTTGCAGTTTGAAACCCCTGAGGCACACTCCCCTCCTCAGCCAGAGCCCTGCACATCTGCCTACTCTAGTCTTAAAAATTGCAAAGCTCAGCAGAAGTGCCTACTACAGCTTGTCCATTCGCACGCGCACCCCATCAGTGGCACTCTACATACAGATCAGCTCCGTATCAGCTCCTGTCTTAGTCACAGACAATGCTCACATAATTTGGTCCTTTGCAATCTTCGTGGAAGAGCCGGCCTTGGAGCTCTACAGAAACTCTGAAGTCAAGATGAGGGAATCTCGAGTGTTAGACTATAAGGGACACCCTTCAATTTGCATCCCTGATCCACACACAGGGAAATAATACTTCTACCTCGAGGACAGACCAAAAACATGACTAGGAATTGGTTTTCATTGGTTAAGACCCAGTAAGTTTGTTAAGCACTCATCTAATGTTAAAACCAACAACTCTTAACTCTGAAGCAGATGGAGTATGAACACTTTCCATTCATTTTAAAGTTACTCTGCACAGAAGGAAAACACAAGCATTTTTTGAATGCTCACCTCTCAGGATAGCTAGTAAAGATCAATGGTAAAAGTGACATATATTTTGAAGATATGAAACTATTATACGTAGGGTCTGACCTTTCCTCTCTCCCAGACGTATAGAAAACAATACGATTAGTGGCAAAGCTCCACACTATGGTCAGAAATGCAAATGACAACAATGAATTACAAGAACAGGATATTATGGAATCAGTAATATAGTACACAATCAGTGTATAATAAAAACAAACAAAACCTCGGCAAGTTTCTAGTACTACACAGTACTGATATCAGCTGCATCCAAACCTAGATTTGCATTTGACCAAGCAGGATATTCCCTTCCAAGTTTTATCATCTTACAAATCTATTATTTTCTCAATTGATACATCCAAACGCCATACAGTCAAAATAAAATGGGGACACAAGAATTTAAAAAGAAGATTCTTTATCCTGGCAGGAATAGGCCAGAGTATGACCATTCAACATCTAAAACCCACAAACTTGGTTTTTTTCTTAAATTTAGTATTATATAGTAAAATTTGATTAGAGACTCTGCAATGCTTGCCCAAGAAACAGAATGAGACGGTACTGATTTCGTTATATTAACCACACAGAAAAAGCAGAGAAAAAGAGAGAACTTTTCTTCAAAGATATTTTCACAGTCAATTAAGTCTTACAAATAAATACAAATACTTGTCTTTCAAGTTTGCTCTTGGAAAGTCTTGTTTTAACACAGAAATAAGAAAAGCCTAAATCTTAAACACGTGATACAACAAAATGGGTATAAGCTAATCATTATTTTCTAAGAAATGAGACATAAACATCTAAAAAACAGCCCAAATGACCTTGTATCGGTACTTGCTTCAAAGTTAAAGAGGTATAGTTAGAGTGAGACCTTGAAATGTAATCAACTCATTCTGATGATGGAGGGTACTTTCTGCAAGCAGTGCAAGCTGGTAGCTCAGGCAGGTCAAACAGCAGCATAAAAGCTATGGGTTCTTCATCTTCAGCATTTGTTAGTCTGTGACATGTTAAGATGTACCTACTCAGGGTCCATTACTTCAGTCACAGCCCCTTCACAGCCAAAAATGGATGTTATTCTAGAGCTGCAAATGCAATGTGCTTTTCCTTTCTTTCGAGTATGTAACTTGCAACTAGTTCGAGGATCCCAAATAAAACATAGTCTAACAAGATGCTGTCATGGACAGACTCGTCTATCAAACAGTTTGCCTTGCTAAATGTGTCCTTTTGCAAGGTAGCATTTTATGCTCCCTTCTAGCAAATGAATTTAAATAAAACTAGATTTAAGTGTGCCACTACAAAATGAGAACAGCGTTTAAAAAAATAATTTAAGAAGCTGGACAAGGCTTGTTCAAATAGCTACTAGGTCACGTATGAGGCCATGGCAAAGACAGTGTCTTTGGAATAACATAAGCTTATAAAATACATTTAATGTTTCTTGGTAACACTGCAATTTTTTTTCCTAGTCAGTACCGTAGCTAACAAAAATCCTAAGAACAGAGTTTTGTACATCCTGATGGAACACCATTATAAGCTTCCTTTATACACTTTGTGTCTTTAATCTTGCCCTGAAAGGAGTTTTGCCAAAAACAATTCCCATGCCCGCTCAGTCTTTTGTCTATCAAGGTCAGCAGAAAGCAGGTTAGTTGACACTAAATGTATCAGTGAGCAATATGAACAGATATCTGTTTGGATGCTTCAAGAACTCACTTCAAACAAACTAATGAATATCTGTAAGATAAATGGTCAATCAGTATCAATTTGGATTGGTGCAAACTGACAGCCCTCAAAGAAAGCAGGCTTTAAAGCTAGGACCCAGTGAGCTTCATACGCCTCATGCAGTGCATTTTAGTCAGTAGGAAGAGTTATATATTGGCTTCTGAAATATCAGTGAACTCCTGCCAAATTACTTTCCAAAGAGCAACCAAGTTGTCTTCTGGCTGTTTTCAGTGTTACGCAGTTGAGCAAGTGATCTGGAGTAACTGTGCATGGTGTTAAATGCTAA
Organism: Stercorarius parasiticus; assembly: GCA_013396915.1. Classification (NCBI taxonomy): domain Eukaryota; kingdom Metazoa; phylum Chordata; class Aves; order Charadriiformes; family Stercorariidae; genus Stercorarius; species Stercorarius parasiticus. Next base: position 569,942 of record VWZL01006098.1, on the reverse strand, counting down.
AGATTTTAGCCGTTGCGAAGTTAGAGAGAGGCAAGTATCCACAGCATGTGGCAGAAGAAACGGAAAGTGATGAAATACCACTTCATGCAAGCATGAAGGCTAGTCAGCATAAAAGGGGAGAAGAGAGAGGCATAATGGCTTCTAGGGAGATTGCCACCTCCTCCAGGTAAAAGACCAATTGGGAAGTTACTTAACCCTTCGTGTGCTTTCATCCCTTGACCAGGAAAGCGTGGAGGGGAAGGAAGGTAGAGATGAAGAGGAGGTCACAAACGCACTCCTCCCGATCTAAAAATGGGAAAGAGAAAAACACTCGGGAAAACCAAAAACAAAACACAAATAAATTCTTAAATGAAATAAAGGAACATTCTTAAACCATGGAGATGACATAAAGCAAGAATGATTTTGAGAATTTGGCTTAGCCTGAGTGGACTTAATTCTTTCAAAATATAATTGACTTCATGTTAATTCTAATATTGATATTCCAGAGGTGCTAAATTCCACCAAGAATAAAACACTCACCATAATACCAAATTAACTAACTCCACATAAATCAATGCTTCAGAACTGCTACTTCTATTCAAACTTCAATCCAAATGACCAAAGGACTTATACAAAGTAATGTCATGTCTCACAAACATTGCCACATACAAAAGAATTCTGACATTTCTTGCTGCCAGAACTGCCTTTATATCACCTTGCCAATATCATTTAAGATGATCCAGATTTCACAGTTTAAAGTTCTTATTAATTTAATTGAACACAGGGAAAACCCCAGCATACAAATCCCTGCACTGATTCCCTGGTGCACTCAACTGCCTCCTTTGGAATGCGCATGGAACATTTGCCCTCCCTCATGCCAGGCAAAAAAACCATTAACTTCGAAAAATGTTTTAAAGGGCTCAATTGTTTATCTGGAAGGAAATACAAGATACTGCTACCAGCAGGGAAACACATTTAAACAAATCCACAGATGTTAAATACACGCCTAAAAAAATATTGTCCCATATTTCTGCCCACAGGGCAATAAAAAAAAAAGCCACAAAAAATTAACTTTAATAAGCACTGGTGTGTGTTGTGTCACTTATCTGAAGTGTGAACACGTCAGTGCAGAATCCTTGTGGCTAATACAGAACTCCCTCTCCGCTATTAGCACATCATACAGGAAAATACTAAACTAGAAGAATTCGTTCAACTAACAGATCTAAACCATCTTCAGCCTCCAGTTCCAAACTCAGAATAAGAAACTGGTGGCCTAGTGAAAGTTAGCTTCAATTTTATTTTATTTCTGATAGGTGGTTCTGAAGTTCCACAAATTGGCATGTGCCTGTATTTCTCAAGAAAGAAATCCATGAACTTTACCTACCTTCTTGGAATACTATTTCCCCCCCCATCCTGGTTTTCAAACAGCCACACATTGATATATGGCATATATATTGTGGTTAAAAGAAACAGCTGAGCAGAAGCCAAAAGCTCCAGTTTACATATTCCAGAATTGTTACAGCTTTTACTTTTCAAAACATCAAGCTCCTGCAGACATGTTAATACAGCAAACATTAACAATTCTTACAGTTCAAATTCACTCGGAAGCAGACAGTTTAGCAGCTTTGGTAAATGAGCATAGTTGGAATAGACAGAAAAGCTGAACATAAGAAGAAATGCAGAAGCATCAGCAGTTTTACTTACATGTGGAGGGAAAGGCTGCAGTCTTGTTATGCTTTCTTCTGGGTATGTGACCTCTCCCATGGGGAGGTAGGGTTTCTGACCTGATCCAGTCTCATACATGGACATGGGTCTGCTACCCCGTGCAGATGGTCGCCGCTTTAAAGAAGAATTGTTGGTGGGGTCTGTGTATTCAGAACCAGTTTGGACCTGATATATATTGGTTGTGGCCTGTCTTCTGAGGTTGGTATTTTCACTCTGTAGCGTTTGAAGCTGAAAGAAACGTTTAGCAGTGGGACTTTGTTTTTCTAATAGCAAGCCTCAAAAGCAAACTGACTATACAATACACGCTTGTCAGCTTTACTAGTAAATCCAGTTACTAGTAGCTGGGGTTTGATTTCTTTTTCAAAATTTACTTGACTTGCTTAATGTAAGCATAGAAACATCTATGTTCCAGATCTGCAAGTATTTATGTGCTGATTTTCAGCACTTTTTGCTGGGATACAAGCTAAATTAGATCTTAAAATTGGCTGTTGCAGTTAAAAAACACACAATCCATTTCTTCCAGCCTGGCCGTACTGGCATATGAATCGTACTAAGGTAATGAGGTTGTGAGGGGAAGGACTGCCAACAAAGCTTTTTCAAGCAAAGTGATCCATTTCAGCAGTCAACACAAGAGCTTAGGAGGACCCTAACGTAAGGCCTATGAAATCTAAAAATGCCAAAACTACAGCACAGATGCCAGAGGCAGCGCAAAGAAAACTAGAGCTTGCTCTGCAAAGCAAGAAGAGAGTTTAGCTTATGAAAATTAAGTATCAGCTACTGCTTTCTAAGAAGCCAACAAGAAATAATTTTAAAGCTTTTTATTATTATGTATTTGATGGAGAGTAAAAATGCAACAATTCTCTTTTTTTTTTTGTGGAGTTACTCAGAGTAAGTTTGCTATATTAACACATCATAAAGAAAAGATGTAAAAAAAGTCAGTATCAGCAATTCTCTAACAATAACTGATCATAATACTTCAAACAGCCTTTTAAACAGGAAATTGCATATTTACTACTTGCATTTACTTTGCATCATATGAACCTTCAAGTACATTATCTCTGTCAAAAAAAAATTCCTATTTTGCCTAGAGTACTTCCCAGAACTCTAAATCTAATGCGCAGGCTTCTATCAAGATAATTTGTGCTTTTTCTCCCCACTTTCTGTGTGCTCTGTAGTAAGATGCATCAAGTTTTAAGATTTGAGGATCAGCCAGGAGCCAAAGTTTGATATTACAGGCAATTAAATAGGTCAACTTTATAGTCTCCTTCTTCCAAACTTCTTCCACATTTTATTAACGTGCTTTTTGTGCAGTTTTAGCCAACTGTTAATATAAACTCAGACCAAACTCTTAACCACCTATAAGCACCTAAAAAAATCCACAGGCATTAAAAAAAAAAAAAAAATCTTTTTCCATTAGAATGCCCATTAAAGTAACAGAACTATTTTCATTTTTATTCAGGAAGAATGTACTCTAAAGTGGCATTCATCAGCTGTAGCTTTGCCTCTTCTTTAATTAGCATCTTTTGCTCAGTAATTGCCATGCAGAAGATTAGATACACAGTTGGCTAATAAGGTGATAGATAAAGGGAATAGATTTTTTTTTTTTTTTTAGTTTATGACCTTCTAAGCCCTTGCTTAGAAAATAACACAGAAAAAAAATGACTAAAAAGAGAGACTCTTGAATGACATCTATTGCGTTAGAATTGCTGAAGTAGTATAACGTAGTGGTGTCTTGCCACAAATAACCCAGCAGAAAATTCCCATATTGTACTGAAGTTCACAGTAGCTTAGAGCTAAGACAGCTGTTACCCCTTCCTCACACCCTGCATTCTGCACGCACAGCTGTATCAATTCTTCACTGACCCAGAGCCACTAAACACTAAGTTAAAGAAGCCCCATAGCTACATACATCATCAGGACATAAAATTAGTGCAACTCATCTTCAAGGTGAGTGAGCCCCGGCTATGCCATCTTTCAAAACAGGTTCAACTGAAGCACAGCAATGATCTCTCTTCTGCTACACCACATAAATACAGTAAAGTCTCATTCATTCGTAGGCCCTAAAGATTATTTTTTTAACCCTAAATAGACTGTATCTGTTTAAAGAAACTCAGTATAAGTAAAAAGGTAATTCAATTGATGCAGAGAAATGCTTAGTCAGTACAAGCTGTTAAAAGACCAAGGACACACCCTGAGAACTTTTAGGTTCCCCTCAGTATTCACCCTTCCAAGAGATCTGAAAAGCTGAACGCAATTGTAACAGAAGGATAGCAATTAACAGACAAAGATATTTGAATCTGCTGAATAAGCTTGGCCTCAGATGCTAAGAGCTCAACAGTTCCCACCACTCTCCAAAGCATCAGCCTCTTTGCCCCAAAACAACAGGGAAACAAGCTCTCGGCACAGGTTCCCCTCTGCAGGAGCACAGATTGAACAACCTTCTCTACAGGGAGAGAGCTTTCTGCAGCACATACTGAAAGTCTTGCAGTATCGTAATTATTTGGAAAGCAGAATTTTTAACACTGGGTAAAAGAATGGCATTAAAAAAGCAAAGGGAATAGACTGGGCTAGCATGACAGACAGGCTAGTGAACTCAAAACAGATATAAACCCTCCTTTACCCCACAAAAATCCCAGTTTACCAGAACACTGGCAAAACATTCAGCAAACGTTGATTTGTTCACATAAGGATTAAAAGGTCTGGCTTCCAAACTGGGTCTTTGGAGCTTTAAACCCAGGATTTTAGCAAAAAATGTTCAGTTTTCTGTCTGTATAAGAATATCTATGCATAGCAACTCACATTGTAAATGAGATACCTATACTTTATCTTTGTCAAGACAAACCCCACACTGAAGGTTTAAAGAAGTAATTGCATTTACCACTATATCCTTTAAGTGCTATTGCCCACGGATTCAAACGCAAGCAAACAAATAAATATTGGCCTCCTGGTACACAAGAACTTGATATTGTATCGCCACTTTTCAGATTGTTTTCTACTGCCAAACTGCATTAGGATTTTCACTTCCCTTCATTCCAGCTAGGATTATTAATGGAAAAAACACTACATATTTGCTGGAAAAGTTGGAAGTACATCATATAGATATGTGCAGACAGGTAAAATGTGTGCTAGAACTTACTTACTCATTGTTGAAAACTGCTTAACTTGGAGCAAGACAGCAAAAACATACAAGACTTATACAACAGTCTTGTCACTTGGAAAACTTACATCAAAGTGCACTAAGCAGATCATCATCACCTCCACAAAAAAAAAAAACATTCAAAGCATGTGCTGCACAGGTACATTTTATAGTCTTCTATCTGATTCTGAAGCATCTCCATTTTAAAATAAATTTTCTCACTATCCTAATATTGGGCTATTGCATCTTCAGTTTCAGCAGTTTTATTCTGGTCAACTTAAAATACATCAAGAGATGAAGGGGTTACACTATTGTGCCTATTACCTTTTTCTGCATGATTCTCAGCTCATCGCTCAGGTTGACGTTCACTTTCATTAACTGCTGAATCTTTACCTCAGAAGCCACCAAAGCATTTTTAACTTGCATATATTCTTGGGCTGTCACTGGTCCATCTGATAAGTCTGAATCCAGGCTCTACGAACAGTAAGAGATAACACTTAGACCATTGGGAAACAGATTAAAAAGAAAACAAGACAATGAGATTTTGACAGCTTTTGATGTACTTACTTTCAAGGAAACGTCTTTCAAATTAACTTCAAATTAATAAGATCAATTCATTAAAATCATTTTAGTCCAACATGAAAGAAATTTGATGTCAATCAACTCTTAGCTCCTCTATGCACAAAAACATTTGTCTCAGCCTTTGTGATGCAATACTCTTTTGTAGGGATTTTTTTTTTTTTGAATATGTAATAAAGAACTGGAAAGTTATAAAAGACTGATTACTAAATATCCAGTGTGCATGTTACCAGGGAAGGTTAAACTAAAACTACTAGGTTTACTGCCACTTTTTTACCATGCTGCATTATTTCAGGAATGGTTTAAAACACTCAGTCACTATTGGACTGCTGTAAATATTTCTTTAGTAAATGTTTGTGAAATACCATGAAATCACTGATTAAGACTGTTTTGGTAGATCCAATTATTTCACCTGTGCCATAAAATCTATATCTAAACTCCAGACGTGCACAGTGGCGCACATTATTTTCTAGAGGAGCATTTTATTTACAATAAAAATTCCTTAAGTCACAACACTTAACTTTACTAATAAAGTTCATAGACTGAGGCATGATTCTGAAACAAATTTGAAAATGAATTAAAATATTGATTCTCTGGGCATTTATGCATGTTAAATCCCCTCACAAGGGAAAAGAGTCACTGCAGATTACCTTTATGAGTAAAATTTGGTGCGTGTATAAATATTTCAAACCTACCTTCTGCCTGTTTGATTTAGCTGCATTTGTTTCAAGATCTGTATCTTCATCTGAAGCAACACTGTCATAATCAGGCTGGTCATTATCCTGACTTTCACTACTATGTTGATTGCTGATTGATTTGAGTATCAGTTCCACATTCTCTGTAGATCAACATACACCATTTAAAAATGGACTAGTACGTTTGGAGAAGAAATGGAAGTGCATACTTTTAAAGTAATTAAAAAAAATAAATCATTTCTTGTAAGTGTTTAGACAAGTTAAATGGGTGGGAAACATGCTTTAGCAGATTAATAAAATGCACATAAGGAAAAGAACCAAAACAAAACAGACTACACTGGACAAATGGATGTCAACATTCAAATGAAAAATACAGGCAAAAATTAAAAGTTGGAAAAGATTTTTTTGTATTTTCTCTCCAGTGGGAGAACTAGTGTTCAGATATTGTTTCATTCCATCATGGCTAGAACTATGTCTCGCTCTGGTTGTTGGCACAGGTATTTGTATTCCTTGATATCTATCATGCTCAAGAAATACAGAAAGTAAACATTTTTATGCAAATGAGCAATAAGCTCAAGAGCATCTAAATTACAGCGAAGTCCTGCATGTATAGAGCAGCCAAGAAAGCCAGCATCTAAAACACAGACATTATCCTAGCGGCCAATCAAAAGAAGTGTAACTCTAAAACTGTACAGCAGTATTCTGGAAAGTTTTACTATATTATCACAAAAAAGGTGTTCCTGAATTGCACACATGCCACTTGATTTAATTGTATTACAAATACCAACCTTAGAGACAAATCTCCTGTACTTGGGCATTATTTTGGTGGCCTAATGCAGGTTGGCAATAGCCTGCTATCCACATGATTTACTTCTTATCGTTTATAAAAACAGTATAAATCTCTTTCTTCATTCACCTAGTTCTCCTGAATGATGCTATGGTATTGATTAAACTGCTGAAGAATTACACATAGAAGAGACGACAACCAGAAGCGTACTCACCTTTTGAACCAGCGAGAGGATTCCCCTGTTGTCTTCGTTTGGCATCACTTAGAATATCTATAACTAGCGTAGCAAATTCATGGGCATTAAATCGAGCCAGTTTCTGTCTTCCCTGAATTACAGAATAATGCAGAAAAAGTAGTACATCTTGTATTAGATGAACTGCAGAGTTCCCAGGTAAAACTAAGGCTACAGCACCTAAAGTGAGTTGATTGTTCAATTACATTTATTGCAAAAAGTGTGATTTAAATTATTCAGCTGCACGCCCCAGGGCAGGGGAAATGTGAAACTATTTTAACTGCTTTACAAGTAGATGCAACTATTCTACAGTAATGAAGTACAGTAAAGCAATACTACTTAGAATACCAGGCCCATTAAATAAAAACAGTTTTACAGTATTAAGACGACTCCATACCTGATTCCTGGTTGAGGAATATTCAGGATTTACGGGAAGAAAAGGGACCACTGTGGTCTCTGTCACAAGCGTACTATGATTCTGAGTAGCAAGCCAAACTGCTCAGGGAAGAGAAAAAAAAGAAGAGATAGAATAACCTTCCTGTACTATTTGACAGTGTTCCTTGTCAAAGAATAAAAGACCACAATTTCAAACACAAACACAATCAATTCAAAGGAAGGCTTTTTTCCCCAGAGGGTTCTCTACTTCGTAAAAACACAAGATTTTTTCAATTAACGTCACCTTCAGACAATGCAAGACAAAGAAACTGCCATTATCAGTAATTACTGAATACAAAAGTACTTTAAACAGAACATATGCTTGCACTAGCATCTTGTATGTAATGTAACAATTCAAATTTATTTTATACACATTCCAGAAAGCCTCATTCACCTGCATCTGTTTCCCTTCTGTCAACTTCATCATACACATCCATGGCAAGTTCTTCAAATAAGTGGTTGCTCAGCTAAGGGTAGAAGAGAATCATTACAGCTTGAAAATAAATGAAACTTAGTAAGACCTCTACAACACAGAAAATACAAGAGCACAACTCTGATCTCACTTGGCTGTTTTTCAGTGTATATAATTGCTTGTTTTTCAGCCTGCATAGTAAAGTAATCCGTTAAGCAGACATATACCACCACCTGATTGCTAGATACAGAGACAACACTGTTCTACACTTTTCCTTTACTGGTTAATGGATTTTTTTTTTTCCTGTCCTACCTGATCACAAAAGGACCTTGTGCATTTGGGGTGAAGTAGACCTATTGGGGAATTTGGTATCCAAATGCCACTGTAGATATGGGCTTAACTGAACAGTGAAGACTCATAAAATGCTTGCACGTTTCAAACTGCGTTCCTACAGTAGACGGTTCAAGAAAGATAATCGTGTTACAAAGAAGTGAGCTGTTGGAAGATCAGACATGAAATTAAATGTCACAGGGCTTTGTGGATGTCTCACTCATTGACATACAGTGCACTAACATTAGTAATGGGTACCAGACTTAGTAACTAACTGACAGCGTAAGCAAGGCTGATCTTCCTTCTCTGGGATGAGCTGTACTAAAAGGGGTGAAAAACCTAACACTTTTTCTACGGTTCATCTTTGTTTACAGAAAAAACAGACCTGCTTTTTCCAGAGTTTGAGTTCTTTACTGAATAGCAACTGCCATCATTCTTGAACCCAGATAAAGCCAGCATGTCTACCTCTCTACTGGGTCTGGCTGGGAGGGAATTAACTTTCTTCACAGGAGCCTATATGATGCTTGCCGTGGATTTGTGGCTAAACCCGTGTTGGTAACACTGGCTTGTTCTGGCTACCGCTGAACAGTGCTTGCCCAATGTCAAGGCATGCCCTTTTTCCCCTCTAACTCTGACCACCCCACGACCCAGCAGCAAGCAGGCTCAGGGTGAGCAGGAAGCTGGGAGGAGACACAGCCGGGACAGCTGACGTGAATCCACCAAAGCGATATTCCATACCATACCATGGCATCTTCATCAATAAAAACTGGGGTGGAAGAAGAAGTAGTTTGGTTTTGGGCTGCCAAGGTGACTGTTCAGGGACTAGCTGGGCAGCGGTCTGCCTGTGGGAGGCGTTGAGCAATTTCGTTTGCTTCAGTTGCTTTTCTTTTCTCTTCCCTTCGCCTATTAAACTGCCTTTATCTCAATCTGTGAGTTTTCTTGCTTTTGCTCTTCCTATGCTCTCCCCAATCCTGCTGGGGGGAACTGTTTTGGTGCTGGGCTGCTGGCCAGGGTCAACCCACCACAACTTGCGAAAATACAATGCAAGAATCCATCTACTTCTAGGTAGTGATGCATTTAAAGTAGTTACTAACAGCACGTTAACAGCAGAAAGCCAGTTCTAAAGCAGGATTTGCGTTTGGTTTGTGTTAATCGCTACTTGAATACCAATGCTACATGCACTGATTTGCTTAGCTGGAATTTTTATGACCACTAGCATTACCTTTAGAGAAAAATTGACATTGTTGAATAGAAGAATATCACCAGGATTGTTCTTTCCCCAACTGCAAATTTTTTATCCTTTGATACCATTTGCTTCAGCTAAAAGCTTTAAGTAGAGGGAAAACATATCCCCACTCTAATTTGTACAAGGATTTGGTCACCAACACTTCAATAAAAAACTAGTGAGCTGGCAGTAGTATCAACTAATTAGCAGACAGTAATGCACTATTCCGGCTTTCCAGAAAGTTAAAGGCAAATAGTAACATTTCACATAAAGATTTATATAAAATACATGAGAGCAAGACAAGTAACAAAGTTTACAGTTCTGAACTGGGGAGAAAGACCTGGAGATATTACCCCAAACAAGACCAACACACATTCATTCTCTGTCAGGGATTTGTCATCATCTCTGCTTCTCCATTTCTGCCTATTTTCATGTTTTTCTCCAGACTTTTAACTTGCTACAGAGTTGACATTTATTTATGCAGAAATTATTAGCAGCTGAAACCAGCTTGAAAGATGAAGTGCAGTTTGCCACGTCCAGACAAAGATGTGTCACACAGCACACTGCAAGCTTTACTTACAGACTGAAGCTTCTTCTTTGCTGCTTTTGCAAGTTCTGATAAATCGAGACTGCTATGAAAACAGAAAGTGATCATTACATCTACAGCATTTAATAGCTTGTTTAAATACAAATTATACATTTCAATAATTCAATTATGCCACTTTTATTTGAAACTCCCTAATCTTTTAGTATTTTTAATGTAGTTTCAACACATTGATCTCACTAATATTGCTAATATACAAATTAGTGTATTTTTAAGCTTTTCTAAAGAACAATCTTAAATTTAAAACAAAAGAATCCCAAAAATCCTTTGGAATATAAATACCTGCTCAAGAAGCAGTCAAGTTGCAGGGCAACAAAATGCTTTCTGTAAGGAATCTGAACAATATGATCATGCTGACCAAAACCTGAGTCCATATAAAACACACAGGATTTGTTCCACTGGACTCTGCAGGAGGTAGGTGACCACCAGCCTGGCAAATGGCTACAGCAATAGGGCCGTGCTTAAAATTATTTTGTACTGATCAGTAAATAATCTCTTCTACTAGTTTCCAGCTTTGAACATGAGGCACCAGATGAAAATTGTGCAGTTCAACAGAATTTATCATAAAAGCCACAGATCAGGAAGTTGACAAATTTTGAGTCCATATTTGTATCACCCAGGGGAAGACTCCCCTGACCTACAAGGATGGAAAGGCTCAAATAAAACCTCTGTATGATTAACTGACATCACAGAATTTGTGTAGGCAATCACCTAGACAGGAAAAAAAAAAAAATTAAAAAGAAAGAAAAAGACCAGTGGAGGACATCAGGCAGATAGGTAAGGCAGGCAGGTTGTACTGCAGGCTCTGCAATCCGAGCAGCATCTTTGAACGTGTAATTTTCTCTGCATGTCAACTTCCTTCTCTGTGTAATGAGGCAAACGATACTTCACTGTTCTGCAAAATACTTCGCACTGAAAACACACAGTACTTTATCAAATAGCTAAACAGCATATCTAAAAAAAATTACAGATGTTAACACTAAGTGTTTTACCAACTATTACATAGTTTCTCCCTATAATTTTTATTTTATTACAGTTTTTCATATAAATTTTGGAAGCAGTAACTTTAACAACAGTTTACTCACAGCCGCCTTATTTCCAATTGCATAGCAATAAAAGAAAAATAGGGACTTATGGTTAATACTTGATATGTTTTATACAAATACAATTTCATTGATCATAACCAAAAGTTAAAAGCACTTGAATCAAAGCATAAATATTTTCAGAGGAAAATGCAGCTTTTTTGCAAGCATTAGTTTCAAAATGCTGTATCAGGAAACTAACTCAAATGGTCCTTACATTATTTACAAAATCTGTTTCCCAGGAATCCCCATGTGTGTTCCCTTAATATAATTATCTCACCTTCCCCCTGCATTTTAACAAATACCGTCAACTTCTATAATTTTCTGATTTTGTTTAAGCGCTAATATTTTTTCTAGGGAACAAGAAAGCTTCCAAGATCAATAGAGGCATACATTAAAAAGTTAGAATGACAAGCTTAAAAGTTGTTTCAGAAAGGAAAATAAACTTATTATTAGGATTTTTTATTTTGATGTTTTCAGGCATGCTATGGAATCAGCAACTTACCTGTCTGCCATCTGAGGTATAACAAAGTGCTGTCCGTTTTTATGCTCTAGAGTTGAAAACAAATTGCACTTTAATAGGTTGTTACTGGACTATAGTTTTTAATGTTGTCAGAATATACAGCTGGTATTCAGTTTTACTAAAAGACACAGTAATGAGAAACCCAAGATAATATGCAACAGGCAAACATAGAATAATTTATCTTGCATGTAATTACTCAATTTCCCATTACAGGAAGCTAGCAAGTCTTAAAAGAAGGTTCCTACCACAATTTCCTACTGTTATCAAAGATTCTAATTCAGGCTTATCAGCTGTATTAAAATTCCATTTAAAAAAAAAAAGTTCTAACATAGGTGCTTTTACGGCACCTAATGGCTAAAAATTTTTAAGTGTGCTTGTGTTCAAAAGGTACAGGCTTAATTAAATATTCCCCTGCTTTTGCATTTCAATGAGAAGAAACTACTCAGAAGAGTTCTACAGTATCTCCTGCAGACTATTCAACATTCACAAAATTCTTATTTTCGTTGCAATTCACTTGAAGTTAAACAGTATTCATCTGATTTTCTGTGTAGTTTTCTCCACTTTCAGGGCTATTCTATTTATAGAATAGAACATATATTTGTGGAAAAACAGAAAGGAACTTAATTTTTAATTTAGGTATACTTAAAATCCCGCAGTTTTATCTGAATTTTAAATGCATTATCACTAATCTACATCTTACACTTTCTTTAGTTCTTCCTGTATAATTTATACATTAGAATATTTGAAATGCATGTAAGAAGAGTAGTAACACTGACACAAACATCATATACCATAGTTTGAACTGTTCTATAATTAACACTAAAAGATCTTGGGAGCGTAGTTTTTTTTACTTACCTGGTTTCCTGCCACAGAGGTAGAAAGCTAACCTGTCTGTGAGTTCATACTGAATTTCCACCAGGCGCTCTGCCAGTTCATGATGCCCGCCTTGTCTGGTTTACACACACACACGCAAAAGATACACAAGTTATTCATTTTGAGACATACAGAAAAATAAAAAAAACAGTCAGAGAAACAAATTTAGTACAAGCCACTGTTCAACACTGCACATGTTTGAGTGTATCAACACAGCACAGATTCACAGCAGGACTTTCAACAGTATGTTCCAGTGGGCAAAAAAACTATAGATAAACTTTTATGAACTTCCCAAAACAAGTCATTGAAAACTCTGAGAACTGATTTGCCTACTATCTGATTTGCTGTAGAAAAAACCCGGATTACATAGGCTATTTTGAATATGTTTTTTACAATTTTCTAGACAGTTCCTGAGCTCATGCAGCAAACTTGCCCAACTTCACATTTGATTAATAGCACTAAGAAAGAGAAGTATTCCGGCATATTGTATTCTGCAACCAAACGAACTTATTCAGTTTTCGGATTCCATATATGGCCTCAATTCAAAAGCAATCACAGCAATGAGGATGTTTTTGTCTACGCAAACGTGCAGCTTCTGGTTGATCAGTAATGTCCAATTTTGCATGTAAACACAAAAAATCTTCAATGCTGTGCTGCAAATCTTGCAGTGCCTCATTACTGCCCAACTGATCAGCAGAGATATTCATGTTTAATTTCCTTGACATGAGCGTTTTCTGCCCTTGGGAAGCCTAGAGCCTTTCTAAAGGTAGGCTTTCCTGAGGTGCAGTTCTGTCACTGGATGTGCGTGACAATTCACTGCCACTAAAAAGCCTGGTTCCACCCCCTGCTCCCTCACCCATCTGTGCAGTCCAGCCCTTCCCTACAGGAATTCCCTAGTTAATCCGCACTCCTGGAGCCTACTCAACTTGCAGAAACTCTTGTCCTTAGATTATTTTCTGTGAGCTGCTAGATTGACACAGCCTGTTTCATTGGGATCACAACTGTCGTCTCAAGCATCCAGGAGAATACAGGCTATGAAATGATGAAAAATGCTTATTTATACTCTTTATGCATTCGCTCTTCCTGGAAAAAGTACTTAATAGCATTTTAAGAATCAAACTATTTTCAGGACAGGAACATATCTAAGCAGGTTCATCATGTGATTTATGAACATCAGTTAATATATAAGAGCATCACATATGTCACAGCATTCTACCTTGCATAGTCAACTGGAGTTTTTCCATTGGAATCTTGCGTGCCAGGATCAGCGCCATAAACCGCTAATAATTCTGCTTGTAAAGTCTGTCCTGCCTTAGCAGCAACATGGAGCGGGGTGTTTCCTTTCTCCTACAAGTTATTAAGAAAAATATCTACTTAATCAAGAGGTCCGAGTAGAAGAGTGAAATATAATGTCTACCAGCTGAAATCAGTATAAATATTACAAACTCTAAGAACTGACTGTATATCAAAATAATGAAAAAAGCGTCCGTACAGGATGAAAGAAATTGGCTTGAGCTCCTAAGGAGAGTAATCGCAAACACGTCTCCAGATTCCCTGTCCTTACACTGGAATGGAGTTGCTGAAAAAGAAGCAGAATTGTACTTAATACAGCAGCAATAACTATTGATTCATCATTTGTTTTTTTCAGCCATGCTTTTAGAAATGGGTATGCAAGAATTCTTGCTACAGCTGGTTTGCGTAAACGTTTTTCTGAAAGTTAACCTAAATTGATGCCTCTCAACCATCCACATCTCCAGTATCCATATACATGACCAAAAAAAAGTGGCTGCAAGTTGAAGTCAAGCTGGTTTTGTTTATGTAATAGTGCTGAAGAACAGCAATAGTTATCTCAAGTCAAATGCAATTAATTTAATTCAGTCAGATTTCACTGTTCTGTTACACACAAGTTGTTGCTTCTGCAGACTGCCAGAAGAAACATACTAACCTTACTAAGATCTTTGGCAGTAACACTGTCATCTTCACGGCATGGCAAACGATGAACAAATGCTAACATCTGATATTTAGCTCTAATGAATTCTGCTTTATTGGGACTGTAAAGAGAAATCCAAGCAACAGAAGGGAAAGAAAATAAATATTAGTGCTTTCACAATAATACAGACGCTCTAGAAAAAGGAAAATTCACAAGTGAAGATTGCAAAGTTAGACAGGGAAAAAGATTTTCATTAAAAAAACAACCCACTGCAGATTGTCTAACTATACAGAGCATACTTTTGTTACAAACTTACAAATATCTGCAGACTGTAGGAGGTATTGTATATTTCTTAGAAGTTAACACTGAATTTGAAATTATGCCAACTCAAGATCTATACTTACTACATGCAGTTCTTTACATTTTAAAACAAAGCGCCATATTCAGTGACAGAAATCTTCTCTCATTTTTTTTTTAATTCATCAACCAAACTAAATCTCATTACCAGCATTGAGTTAACTGAAGCACGTGGCACGAGAATTAAAAGTTTTTTGATTCAAGTTCTAGTAAAGGTCCTCACTATTCAAAGCTAGAGGTCAGGAATCAATAGTTCAGAGAATTCAAGCAATGTATTTCCATTTGTGTGACAAATTTTAAAAAAATTAATCACTGGGAATTTAAAAAGAGAAAGTGAATAAATAACTAGTTTACTCCTGTTCTCTTCCAGGAACAAAATATACACAGGTCCCCATGGATACCTTGCTGCCTGTCACTGATGAATAAAATAATCCCACTTCTACAAGAATAAAAATTCTGTGATTTTCCACTTACTGTACTTTATCCTGTGGGCTAGCTTTGCGCCTTCCACTCATAACAGAGGCAGGGTCCAGCAATGAATGTTCCCATATGGAGTTAGCACCATTGTTATACAGTGTTTCAACCATCTGAAATCCAAAAGATATACAAACAGGCAGTAAAGAAACCTAGCTGCACAGAGTGACTAATCAAATAGCTATAATTATTTTCAAGTGGACAGCAAGCCAACAGAGATTCATATTCTGTGTGGCAGCATCTGTAACCTACTGGGATATCAGAACCAGGCACATGCCTCGGAGGTTATTATGTGCAATGTAATAAGAACCCCCTTAAAATTCCCCATTCTTCCCAACAGCAGCTCTACTGAAAACGGAAGCTTGCTATATACTGAAAATTTAGGTTGAAGCAGATGCATCGCAGAAGTCTGAAAGAAAAGTTGAAGGTGACCTTCCAAAACAAAGGTGTCAAATTAAAAAGGCATAGACAATTCTGGTTTTAGTGGTCCACCATGGCAAAACAAGAGAAATAAAGGGAGACTAACTTTGAAAAAGAATGCTTAAAAGGCCCAGTCTCTCTCAAACAAAAGCTTAGCGATTTAAATTCCATTAAAAAATGTAAAAAAAAAAATAAAAAAATCTTATTTTTCATGAAGGAAGACACAGTTTCACTTTTTACCTGCAGCAGTGTTGGAGGCCACAGTGTATGCTTGAGATGTCTCACTTGAGAGATATGACGCCCCAAACTTCGATGAACACTACAGCACTCATCACAGATGAGAATCCCTCTGTTTATAGATGCCCAACAAGGATCTGAAAAAGAATATATTAATTACAACACAGAAGGCAACATGACTTTGTATTTCAAACACAGAGTCTAAAATGAGAAGCCCTGCCTTCTAACCTTAGTTTTACTGCTTAGCCATTGTATGAGCTTGTAAATGTTACAACTGTGCTGGGCCTCTGAATACTGGGGAAATAACAGTCCCTGCACTTACTGGGGATGTAGGAGTCCAAGGACAGCAAGGAGACTGCTATCAAAACTCTGAAAAAAGCCCCACTGTTTGCAGTTCTTCTTATGAAAATAGACTACTTTCCTTTGCAAGTGTAACAGGACATTAAATTTATTATCTTCTTTCAGGGCTTACATGTCATTTAGCCGAGTCCTACAGAAATACTTCTAACACTAGCACATACCTGGTCTTTTGAAAAACTCAGAAGTCTATGAGTAAAAAAAGCAGTAATAGTAGTCATGCTTTTTCACATACTACTCAGTCATCAGTTCTATATTATTACAAAGTTTTTAAACTTCCACATTAAATAATAAAAACACTGAAGAGTGTCACAGTAAAAAAAAAAGGTGCAAGATACATACGTGTCAAGCTATAGGCTCAATAAAATCAAATACTGTCAAGCAAATTACCTTCGATTCTCAACAGATCCAAATTGAATTTGCTTATAAGCAAACCAGAAAGACAGCTGATGGAAGGTAAAAGTAGTAAATAACATATACTAGCTATTATATAGCTTCAAACATCAAAAAGTATAAAACCAAGTAGGAATGTTACACCTGATTGAAACTGAATATATGCACCAGAGGACATTAAACTGGAATCCCTGTGCCGCTCTTAGCTCGGTCTTCAGAAGAAACTCCAGTTTTCTGTCAGTGATGAGGACCTCAACATGCCAAGAACTCTGTATTAACTGAGTAGCAAGACAGATCTTCAGATCTACTGCATCCCAGGAGGATGAAAAAGGAATTCAAGATCTCTTCTATTTTGGAAAATTCTTCCTTATTTCAAATCCAGAGGTGATTCTGAGGCTAAATAAGCAAGTACAACACAAACCTGGTATCTGATGAGAGATCTGCATCCTGTCACAATACATCTAAGCAATTGTGCAGCATAAAAAAGTCTCCTCTGACCCATGCAACAAATTTACTGAATCCCTGAAACATGAGATCTGATCATAGTTGTGGGTTTTAAGTGGAGTTGATGTTGTGTGTGCGCTGAAGGCAATGTAGGCAAACCTGTTCGAACCACAGGCCATGAGGGATGGGAGCATCTATTCACAGATGATAACTATCAGAGCACAGAGCCAAATTAAAGCATATGTTTTGGGAAAAAAAAAACCCTAACCTGATTTAAAAAACAAATTAATAACAAGCACGCAACCTCCTTATTAAATCATTCCATTATTTTAACAACTTTCACTTCTAAGAAGGAAAAAAATAACAATGAAATGAGATGCATTAGTGCTAACCTAACAACCTAAGACTGGAGGCAGCCTTCCAGATTAATGAGTCTAGTCCTTCTTCATTACAGACAACCTTATCACACACTCATTCATAAACTAATAGGATTCTTCTGAAAACCATTACGTTTCTTGTTTCAATCACTAGTTACAGCTGCTTTCGAACCCCACTGTTTTGGCTAACAGTCATCATCAGGTTTTTTTTCTTTACACCCATCTCAGCATCTAACTTAACAGGTCCCAAACAACAGCCATTTAGCCATGACAAAGTAAACTGCTGTTTATTTGGTCATTTCATAGCAGAAATGGGGCTTTAAAATTCTTCTGAAGCAAAAAATCTGAGGCCTTACTTGTAATTTCAGCTTGTACATTCTCCTTAAAAGAAATCACATTGATGAAAAGAGTCCACGTTATGTAGAATCTGTCAAAAACTGGCACCATTGGAAATGTGAATGGTGTGTTGCAAAAAAAAAAAAAAGATGACAATAAAAGAAAAAAAAAGGGAACTGAAGAGTTCAGCACAGTGGGCCAAGATAACACTTTGCTCCTACTAAGTGTTGGGGAGGCCAGAGAGACGACTGACAGCAGCTCAGAAGAATAAACGATAGGGAGCAGAGCAGATTCAACAGCGTGCATGGTGGAGAGCAGACTGATCAAGAAGCAGTGGGACACTAAGCACTGCAACCTGTTTTCTGAGTCACACTGGTTTAACTGAAGGAGCTTTTTTAATAGTACCATTTAGTTGTTCTCAAGTAACAGGTGGGGATGGGAAAGGGAGAAGCAACACAGTGCTAGACAGTCTGAAGATACAGAGAGCATGCTGTCAGGTTATGGGAAAATTGATGTTTCAGGTTTAAATTTAACTAGATTAAGTGTCTGTGCTGGAATTTATTTGAATCATTTTTAAGAGATCCAATTATGGACACAATCAGAATATGCTTAAGCTGATACCAAAATACAACAGGGGAGAAGCTAGAAAGATAGGTCAAATCTGCTTTCAGAGTGATTCAAAACAGGAAGCCTGTGATGAAGACAAGCCTGAACCGTGTGAACAGTGAACTCCTGCCTGAGAATAGGAAGTGAGCGTACCAGAAAAGCACATGAAAAATCACCTCACGTAAAAGAAAACTATTCATCCTTCGCCACAGAAATGAAGTGTCTATTGATGAAGTTCAAGGAACAAGTACTAATTACCCCAGCAGTCAGGCGTCCTGCACTTGCTACACCTGATCTGGGTGAAAAGGCTGCATTTCCCCCAGGTCTCCAGGCACAACTGCACGCACTGCAGCTCCCAAACACCCCTCTGACAAATTCCCTCCAGTTTAAGTAAAAGAAGGGTTTGAATTTTATTTTATTTTTTTTTTAATTTAAGAAAGGATTAAGTCAAGATTTCTTTACATGGATAAGCCAGCAGATTTCTTCACCAAGATCAAGCAAATATCTGACAATGCTATAGTGTCACAACACAACAAAATAAAAGGCTGGCTCACAAGATTACCCTAATAGCGATTCTGATACATTGCATACTCCTGACAAGCTTAACGAATACAAACACAGTAAAACAACTTTATCTCAGAGTCATAACACCACTGATGTTTAAAAGCATAGATATGCTACTCTGTATGAGATAGGGACAACTGCCTAAGATATGCAAGCTCTATTTATTGTGAAAACAAAATTCTATGAAGACAAAAGTAACTCGCTGGGAGTTAATCTGGATTTTTATTATTTTTACCTTTTTTTTTTTTTAACAGAAGTCCCATTTTACAGAAGTTATCCCCTCTCCCACATCATACCTTCTGGCCATTCAAATGTTATCAACATTACAGCGTTTTAATTCATTTCAGTATGTACACAAGTAACTATATTGGAAAACCAGCACAAAACATGAACAACGAAAAATACATAATTCTAAGAAGGAAATACAACAAATATACAGTTGCTTAAAAAAAAAAAACCACAACAAAAAAACCCACCTAAACTGGACAGTTTTAAATACAAGAACAGCAAGACTACAGATGGTCAGAAAAGGAGGTACAACTGACCTTCTAAAAACATTTGTTTCAATAAATTCTCAAATTTATCTGCAACGTAAGACAGACAACGTGCATGTCAACACCAAACATATGTTGCTCAATGAGCATCTCCAATCCAAGCCTATCTGATGCTTCGGAACCTTTTCTTTGGAAAGCCTGGGATCCCTACCCTCAGCTCAGGCCGTGGGGCGAGTCACGCACTTAAGTCTAAATTTTACTTTTCCCTAAGCCTCAGAACACGGGATGCCTCCAAAGCCATCTTCATCCTCACAAGCCCTCCACAAAGGACACGGCCACTGTCCCTTTCGGTGACACAACCTATGCCTTCCTCCCACCTTTTCACTCAGTGGCTGTGATGTACTTTAAAAAGGCAGAATGGACCAGCTGGACCGCTTCTTTAACCCAACCTTCCGCCTTTCGAGGCTGAGGGGAGCCAGATTTATGTACGACCAGAATGCTGTCCATGGGAACCCGGCCCCAGAGCTGAGAGGGGGGCTTTAAAACTACAACGATACTGGCTTTAAAACTACAACGATACTGGCTTTAAAACTACAACGACAGCAAACTGAAGGGAGGGCTGAGCGCANGGGGGAAGCGCCGCTGCCCGGTCTGAGGAGCGGGGGATGGGCTCGCCCGGCCGCTGAGGTGCCTTCGCGGCCGGTGCCTACCCTGGGCGCTGCAGTCGGCGCAGACTTCGCTGCTCCTCAGGCGCNATACTGGCTTTAAAACTACAACGACAGCAAACTGAAGGGAGGGCTGAGCGCACCGTCGCTCGGTCTGAGAACGGCACCTTCAGGAAAAAAAAGGCCCGATACAGACAAAACCGCTGGAAAACGCCTCCAAACCCGGCAAAAGCGGCTTCCCCGCCGGGAAAGGGCCGCTACATGGCGGTGACACCCCCGGAACAGCGCCGGGAGCACGGCCTTCCCCCCCGGGACGCGGCGCCGGGCTCCCCCCCGCCCCCGGGACCGGGCAGCCGGGCTGCCCCG
>VWZL01006098.1:531325-548600 GCA_013396915.1 Stercorarius parasiticus | reverse complement strand
GGGGGGCACCAGGAGCAGAGGTCCCCAGGGGTGTGGGGCTGTGGGAGGCACCAGGAGCAGAGGTCCCCAGGGGTGTGGGGCTGTGGGAGGCAGGAGGAGCAGGGAAGATTCCCGAGAGCGTGGGGCTGTGGGGAGGTGCCCAGGAGCAGGGGAATCCCAGGCTGCAGGGGAGTCCAAGGAGTGGGGGACTGTGGGGGCACCAGGAGCAGGGGAGATCCCCTCAAGTGTGGGGGGGTGACCAGGAGCAAGGGACTCCCAGGAGCAGGGGAGACACCTAAAAGTGTGGGGCCAAGGAGGGGGGGCTGTGCCCAGGAGCAGGGAACCCCCAGGAGTGTGATTTTTGCATGGGGCACCCCTCGGAGCAGGGTGAAGAGTTCGTAGGGGGTTGTGGACCGCTGTTCTCCCCCCGACACCTGGGGCAGGTGGGTGCCAGGAGAGAGGAGAAGCTCAAGGGGTGAGGGCTTGAGTGATCTGGGGTCTCTAAAAGAAAGAGGTGGGGGAACAGTGAGGGTAGGCACCCTGCTTCCCCCGCTTCTGCAGGTGTGTGGCATGATGAGTTCCCCTGGCAGGGCCAGCAGCACGTTTCCCCTGCATGTCCTAGTCTGGAATAACGACTACAGGCGGCTGGATGAGGAGCTGCAGGACAAGGTAACTGGGATGCTCGGGTGATAGAAGGGCTGCTGTGGGGCTGGTGGCCCCAGAAGAGCTTGTGCCATGGCATGGGGCTTGGTGCCCCTCGCTTACTGCCTTTCTAGGGAGAAGTAACCTTGATGGTCTGTCTGCCAGGCTTGTGGGATTGCTGCGCTTCTTTCTCTTTACCTGTTTGTGGTTGCGGGAGTGATGTAAGAAGGTATAGGAATATGCTTTTTGTTCTGTAAGATATTAAATATTGACTTCCTATCTGTAAAGCTGTGCTCAAAGCATTTGAGTGCAGGTTGCAGAATAGCTCTATAGAAAGTGTTCTTTAGAAAGTCATTGAAACAGATCAGGAAGAGCAGATATGGTGAACTAATCTTTTTCCTGGGCCAGAAAAGCAATAAATATTGCTTACCTTAATGGGAAGTCAACATGCGGCAAAGGTGGCTGCTGCTGCCAAAGATTAAACCAGCCTCCAGCTTGCTGAGGACCAGCAGTTATGGCTTCACTGCTGTCCGAGACTGTGGGGGCAGCATTTTTATACTGACTGGAATGTTTTCAGCATCTCTGGTAAAAAAAAAAATAAAAAAATGGATCAATTGTTTCATGCTGTAGAGTAGAAAAATACAAAGCTGTGTTCCCTCTCTGGGATGGCTAAGCGAGAAATGGTGGTGACGTAAGGAAACGGCCTGAAAAGCTGCAGCAGAGCTCGAGCAGCAAACATCCTTTTTGCTGAGATGCTGTGTAAAAGCTCTGACATTCACTAGCGTGGAGTATAGTTTGCAGAAGCAGAGGATATTAATTACATTATACCTGACACCACAAGTATATGAGCCAAAGATCAGCTGTGCCACCTCCTGACTAGTGACTATCATCTGCAATTCTAACAGTACACCACAATTTACTAATGCTTGCTTAGAGCATGCTCCTGTCCTGTTTTTAGGAGAATCTTTGGAATGCAATTACTTTTTATCTAACTCATGTGATCTTATTCCTTAACAAAATCGTTAACCTTACTGGCACATCGCTTCTGTGTATTTATTTCTGTTTCAGTAACGTTCTCGCCTGTGAAAGTTTCCCATTAAATAAGGATCGTTCTGCTTCTTGTTAAGTCTGAGACTGCAGTTCACACCTGTGAAGTGCTGTTTCCTACCTCAAGTACTTTATACTGTAAGGAAATGAGCAACGTGTTAAGATGGGATGTGTCCGTCTCTTACTACTTTATCTGCTTTTAAATAAATTCTTTTTTTAAAGTATTCCAAAGATGTGTTTCCTCCTGCTTCCTTGGGATAAGCTTCTTGCTGTTGGAGGGGTGCGTGAGGGAATCAAAAGACACTTGCCAGCTGCACTTGGTATGGCAAACATCGGGGAGAATGTGTGGTTACCGGTTAACAGCAGCAAAGACAATTGGGAGGGGCGCCTTAGAGTCCTTTACCTGTCAGTGCAGCAGGTATTGGAGCTGTAGGAAGTGGGGAAGCAAATGAATTAGTATTCCGCCACAGAAGTGAAAAGAGAATGCTTTAAAATGAAGCTTTCCCTACTCTGTGTGTGATCTTTCCAACTTAATGCTGTCAGATAACCGCGTTAACTTGCATAATAACTTTCCTTTCTTATTCTGCTATTGACTTTCCCCTTTTCCTTTAGTTATAGATGCTCTTCTGTTTCAAATCTCTAAGCTAATAGTGAAAAATATGTAAGGTATGAGTATGTTGTGCTTGCATGTTTTGGATATTTATGCCTGTGTAGTTTTTTTTCTTTAGTGACTTGTACAAAGTGCACTTGCTCTTCATTGTGCTGTGTGTGTCAGTCAGATGGATGCTTTGTAAAATACCATTTGCTTCTATGCTTTCAAAAAGTGCTATACAAAATTGGTGTTGTATGCCCTGTTACTTTTTTTTTTCCTCCCTCTCCCTCATTATGTTGTGTGATGTTAAACCCTCTATTGGTCTCTCAGGCCGTTGACTGTCCATGGTGCAACACACACAGACTAGAACTCCTGTCGTCTCCTGAAAGAGACCCCTTCTGAAGGGAGACAGAAGGGGAAATAATTACAGAAAAAGAAATGAGAAGCACCAACAAGAACTCAGTCCTGTCTTACAGTGCTACCAGTTCTTACCATGTTGGTTTTATAGACCCTGTTCTGCTTCTCTTTTTATTTCAGGGGGGAAGTAAGATCGCACTGTATGGAGTGCGTAAGGGCAGTACAGTAGTGTTGGAAGACTGAGTTGGCTGCGCACCTCAGACTGATACAAGGGAATAGCTAGGGAATATTGACTCCGGGATTACTACTGACAAGCTTTGTTTATATAAACTCTTCTCAGTGTGCACAGGTTAGTTGCGTTTGATAGGACAGCTTCAGCATTACTTCTCTCTTGGATACTCAACAGGATGTTGATCAACGTGATCCACGAGGCCGGACCTTGTTGCACCTTGCTGTTTCCTTGGGTTATATAGAATCTGCCAAAGTCCTCCTTCAACACAAGGCAGACGTAACTAAAGAGAATGCACAGGGATGGACAGGTAACTTGGAAACCAGAAGTTGTGTGTTAATAGTTTTCAGTTGTAGACGATGTATTTTGACTGGTTTTATGTTGCATGTTCTGATCAGAAAGCAAACAGAAACTAGCTTGTGTCTGGATTTCTTTCAGTTTTGCATGAGGCTGTCAGTACAGGAGATCCAGAGATGGTACAAATGATTCTGCAGCATCGGGACTACCAGCAGACTTCTATGACACTTGGAGGAGTTCCTGAATTACTCCAAAAGATTAATGAGGTAGTTATTTAGTTCAAACCTCTTACTCCAGACTGTAATTCTCATTCGAGTAATTCAGTTAAGTAAACTGAAATCAGATGGGCAATTGTATTCTTTGCTTCAACTTGCGTATTCCATAGCATTGTGGGAGGTGGAGACTTTTTCCTTGACTTACTTTGAAATCCGTAGTCATGACCTCCCAACATTGGAGGCTGAATGCCTCCAATGGCATTTTGAAGGTGTTACTGCTGCTATAGTAGCATAAGGAAGAATAGCTCATCAGAAAGCAGCAGTGGTAGGCCAATGTTTTTATGTTTGTTAGTTTCAATTTCGTTTTTTTAACGTTCATTTATCATGCCCCGAGTTCTGTTCTTTTTGTTTTCCTTTATCTAAAATGTTCATGAGAAATGCTGTACTGAATGTTAGTCATAAAGTATTTTCCTTTTCCAGACTCCTGACTTTTATGTGGAGATGAAATGGGAGTTCACTAGCTGGGGTAAGAAATCTGGTCATCGTTACCTCCTCTAAACTCTAGACAAAAGGGACTTGCTTATGTACAAATATGTCAAAAGATATGCAGAGAAATATCTGCTCCACACAATACTTATCTTTTCACCTGTCAAAGTAACCTCTTATATTTTTATTCTGTTTCCTGTTTATTTGGTTGGTTTGTTGGGCTTTTGGTTGGTGTGTTTTGGTTTTTTTTTTTTAAATGGAGACTTTAGCTATCGCTAGCATTGCTGAAGACTTTTCTCGGGGTTTTGTTTACCAGTCTCTGGCTATCAATGATTAAGACAGTGATACGTATCTCATATATAGATGCACAGACTACTTGGGAAGTACCTGCTTTTCTTTTAAAGGCGTGAACACTAGGCCTTACAGTTGACTTAATTTTCCAAACAGCTAACTACTAAGACTGCTAGGAGATGGGGTTTATGCCATTTCACATCTTTTATTCTGAACTAATATCTTTTCCGTTCTGTGTTCACCTTTAAATTAAATTGGTGGATTTTGTCCCTAAGCTGATTGCTCTTAAAGTTAAAGAGGATCAGTATCTCACCTCCTCTGGAATAATGATCATAGTACTGAGCAATCCTGTATCAGGGATATAGCTTCTGCTTGAGTTCAGATTTCCCGTGCGCTTAGTCTTCTGAATATTTTCTGTTTACACTTTTCTCATTTTCTTTTGCAGTCCCACTGGTTTCTAGAGTTTGTCCGAGCGATGTCTGCCGCATCTGGAAAAGTGGTGCCAAGTTGCGTGTCGATATCACTTTACTGGGCTTTGAAAATATGAGCTGGGAGAGAGGAAGACGTAGTTTAATTTTCAAAGGAGAAGGTAAATATTTTGGCGTGTCTCCACCACTGATCACCAAATACTACGTCAACCACAATGAGAAACCCCAATTTTGCTCAAAAAGACCTGTTAAGGCTGAATACTGAATATTTAAAAAGTTTTCTACTTATATTCTGTGAGTGTCTCATAGAGATACTGTTTTGTGATTTAACATAATGGCTTAATTTCTTTCCTTTGAGTAAATCTGAGGTCAAAATTTGGTAACAAGACTAAAATTTGACTTGAACATAGTTTTTCATTCTGGAAAACTGTCACTAAGTTTTCTTAGATTGAGATGTACCATTTCCAACAGATACTGGAGGCTGGGCAGAACTAATAGAGATAAATCATGATGATAAGTTTGTTACAACGGAGCGTTTTGAGATTTCCCAACACATGAAGCGTTTGACATTGGGATCTATGACACCAAAAAGAAAAGATGTGGAAAGACGCCTTACCTCTCCAATTATTAATACGTGCCTTGATACAAAAAATATTGCTTTTGAAAGGTAAGATACAAAGATTCTCATAACAAATAAACACTTCAAGATTATACATGGTCATACTTGCAATAACACTTCAAAGACAAATTCTCAAAAGCCCTGCTAATAAAAACTTTTAAAGCTACATCTGAAATTACTTTAAACTTCACATACCATTAGACAAAGAACTTTGGCTTGGTCAGCTTGCCACTATTGCTTGGCAAAAAGTTTCCAGTTGAAAGAACTGATTTGCAGAAAGCTTCTGGCTTATCATATTAGTGAGATCAATATTAATGTCTCATTACAAGCTTGCATTTTGCCCAAATCCATGTGTGTAGTGCTGAAACTAATGGGCAAGAACTTGCATCTTGTAGCTAAGTCAGTCAAATCTCACATTAATACTTTAAATAAAAATACATATATACTGTGTCTTTCCACAGACGCATATTTGTCTTCCTTGTTTACTACACGTGTTTATGCAGGTATCTGTCAGCTTAGTCAATCCTTTTTATGAAGCTCCTTTTGGAGTGCTCTGTGATGCAGTGAACAACCCCCATGATCATACAAAACAAGTCTTTTCAAAGTTAGATGTATAATTCCAGCATCTTTCTCCTGAATATTTTGTACCCTTTCAAAGCTGCCCAGAATCACGGTCCCTGTGATGTTCACTGAGCCTTAGTAACTGCAGCATCTACATGTCCAGAAATTAAGATTTCCTAGACAGAAGTATTCCTATCATCCAGTTCCCCAAATTGCAGTGACAGGTTACTTCTGAAATTAAGCTGTATGTTAAAAGCTGCCATGCCCAGGCTGTCAGACAAACTAATTGGGTAGGTTTTTAGGCTGTCATCCTCCTCTGTGGCTCAGGTATCCACATCTTAATCTAAAATCTCTGTCTGAGCCTTTGGGCTTTGGCCATGGACTGCGTAAGAACAGAAACAGCATGACTTCCTCAGCCCTGTTCTGGTAGGGGTGTGTGAGGGCAGATAGACCTGTGCGTTTGGCTGGGGTTAAAATCAAATAACCTATCAAATGTTTAAAAACAACTTTAGAAAAATGGGCTGGGGATTGCATAGAAATACAACTGTATAGACGCTTGTGGTGTTCACTTTTTGTCAGAACCACATCTGGATTCTGGGTATGGAGGACAGAAAAAGCAGAAGGCGTAAATGGTTATGAAGCAAAGGTAAAGCCCGTTCTATATAATTAAGAAGTGTTACAGCTAACTAAAGTGTGATTGTGTTTTGCCTTTATTTCCTGAACATTTCAGGTTCTAAACTTCCCATCGAGCTTCATTGTGTTGCTAGCAGAACTGGGCAGTTGAGAGGAAGTTCAAGGCTGCCAAGCTTGTGCAGGAACGTCAGCGGGGGCTTTAGGGGAGAGGGACGATCAAAGCATTTCAGGAGAAGAGGGGCAAAAGATTTAGCATAATTGCTAGAACTCCATTCCATCTGAAAACTGGAATTGAGTTAATTCGTGCTTAAAAGACAAGGAGCCCACTGGTGAAGTGCCTTGAGCACTCTCTCGTAACAGTATTGCAAGGAAATAACAGGCTCCTGCTGCCATGAGTTGCATCATGAATTCAAGTAATAAAAGACCGCTGGTAAATTAAAGACCCTGACCATACTCATGAGTCACACAGTTGTTGCACTGCTTTTGTCTTCCATTTCACTTTAGCGAAATATTTTTGAAGATGGCTTTACAGCCTTGCTGGTTTAGGAATTTAAGTTGAGAGTCACAAGAATTAACTTCCCTGATTCTGTGTTTACTCTGGGTTTTGGAATTTGTGCAGTAAACCATGTTTTATGATTTCATTTAACAGGAGAATAAATGCTGAATAGCTTTCTACATTTATATGAAGGTTTTTCTCATAAAGCTGCAGGACTATTCAGTTGGACGTTGGGATTCATTTATGTTCCTGCAGAATTAAACTATCACTAAATTTAATTTGGAAGGTCTTACGAGTGACCTCTGTTCAGAAATAGTGTTATCTGACTTTCCTTCCCTATTCTCTCTTAAAATCTCTGCCCAGGTGGGGATTCTTTCCAGCAAGCTTGAAAATGCCCGTCTAGTTTTGAGGTTGGTTTAGTTAGTTAGAAAAGCATATTTACAAGTGTGTAAATGTGCTTTCCAGGAACTTGGTTGAAAGGCTGACTTCTGTTGCCATCCAAGTCGATGACCAAACTCCTTTGCTATTCTTTTGGCACAGGATGCTGGCAAGATTAATGCTGTCTGGAGATACTCTGGTGTATGATTTGCAGGGTTTCTTATTTTGTCATCTTGCCCAGCAGGTGGCATCTAGTTTCAGCCTTGTCATAGATCTGTCAAGAATATATTATGTAGGATTTCCATTATACCAAAGCAAATAGAAAAATCAAAGTGCAGCATTTCCTGTTTATCACCAGTATGTTAAAGATTAAATCTTTGTCAATGAGAGGCAGATATATGCTGCTTTATCCTGTCTTTAGATTTGTGTACATGGTGTTTTACTAGAGAGAACTCTCTTTTTTTTTTAACCTATGATGCTTTTTGGTTTTTGTCCTTATACCTTTTTTCTTTTTTTAAAGGTATACATTGCAAACAATGTGAATGTGGTCACAAAAATACGAACGGAACATTTAACAGAAGAGGAGAAGAAAAGATATAAAGGTAGTTTTCCTATAGGATAACTGGAAACAAGTAGAACCTTTTGGCTCTCTGATACCTCATCTGTGTGACTGCAGAACTGGACAGATAGACAAGGGAAATACTTTTCTTGATGACTTTGCCCTGCTTTACTTTCACCTGTTGTGTGTCCGAGGTAGCTCATTGCTTGACTCCTAGCCCACAAAGGAATCAGTATTTATCCTAGCTGTATTTGGAGGGAAGAAGAACCCTTCAAAACTGTTGAAAGTTTATTGAAAGCTTTAAAAAGCTGCACATTTCCATGCTGTTTCCTGCTCTGGAACGTATTAATGTGTTTTCCTTGCTTTGGCCATGATTACAAGATTCATGTAGGCTTTGTTTGCTGGGACGTTTTGTTTTGGTCCGCTAATTTCTTCTAGTATTTAAACTAGAGTAAAGGGTGACCAGACAGTAACTTTTTATGGCAACACTGCCCTTCATTGGCTTACGTTGCCCAGGAGGGGAGGCACAGTGAATAATACAGCTGTCTGCTCAAGATTGAAACCACTAAAAAATCTTTGCCTCTATTCTGTGTATTGTACCCATTTTATACTGTCACCTTTAGGCCCTGGGTTTGTGTGGTAAAGCTTACAGGAAGTGTGAATGGCTTATTTCACTTTGGGTTAGAAGCCTTGCTTGTTAGCCCAGTGTATAGGTAGATTTTACTGCTAATTAATAGTAATAGATTTTTTGGTTTTTCCCGCCTGTTATCTGAAGCTGACAGGAACCCCCTGGAATCATTTCTGGGTACGGTGGAGCACGAGTATGGTGCTCAGGTGAGTGTCTTTGATGTCAAAACAGGTCACTGCAGCGCAGAGGTCTATGCCATTAGGAATTACAGGTGTGTGGAATTGCCTGTTGTTTCCTTAGTTTGGCAGCAATTTTGCTTATGAGATTTAAATTTTCCCTGAGGATGTTTTTGTTTGTTTTAAGCCCTCAAATGCTCTGTATGAGTAGCAGGTACCTCCTTCTGAACACTCTTATGAAAAAGAATGTAGAATCCATTAGTACAGCGAGAGCTGGGGTGTGAGCAGTGGCAATAAATCTGAGCAAGTGTAGACCTTAGCGGCAACCCACCAGTAATCTGGGAAGACTTGTCCACGGACCTGCAGGAGCCTTGGGTGGGAGACAGTCCTAGCATGATGAGCAGACAAAGAAATGATAAGAGGGTGAAGAGACGTGTTAGCACGCTGCTCTTCAGCAACTCGGGGAAAAGCCACCTATCCTCTGCTGTTCTGAAACTTGTTGGTAATGATTTTGATACAGATTTAGCAACTGCCTTGCATCTGCATTAAGTAAGGTAGATAATAGATTCACCAGCTGCTGGCTCTGTATCAGGATGGCATTGCAGATCTTACACGGATCTAGAGATTTTTCTTTAAAATACCCCATCAAAATTTTGCCTTTAATAAAGGATTTGGAGCCTAGAAGTGCTGTAACTTACATCGCCGGTCAGTTTCTAGGTTTAAAGTATTTAAGTAGATTTCCCTGTGTCTAAAATGCTTGGAGATTTTTAACCTCAATAGAAAGCAGTCTAAACATGTGCCCTTGTATTAATGGCTGTGTCTCACTGGTGTCTAAAATAGAGAATGTCTTGCATCACAGGAGGTAGCTTACAAGTTTCTTATAGTAGCCGCTGTCTGTTTGTTCTGTATTTTTGTGTTGTTTTCTGTTAATAGAGTACGACTAAGACAACAGAGTATGCCACAAGTAATAATCCTACTGCTATTACTCTGGAAGAATACTTTGACCCAGAATTTGATTTGAAAGGTAGAGACATAGGAAGACCGAAAGAAGTCACCATTCGAACGCAGAAGTGAGAAATAAAACTTTTAACTATTTCTAATTTATCTCTTCCCAGTAATCTAATATCTGGAAACCGTTTTTACAAATATCCAGTGTGGTTTTCCCCCAGCTTTCAGAATTATTCAAAAGAGAGATCTTGAATTATTTATCTATAGAGTAATTCTTCCACTAAGTCAAAGAAAACGTTTGGACTAGTGCTGTGTCTTGTTAGTAACCTCCTGTGCTTTGCCTTTAGTCTGTCCAGGAACGTGGTTTGGTTTCTCAGAGCAGTAACTGTTCTGACTCTTTGAAATGTATGAAGCACGTGACAATGTTATGTATTTTGCGTTGCACCTATTCCTAAACTGTGAACTTAGGATGTTTTTATGCAACTTTCTCTTTAAGATTTAAAGCAACCTTGTGGATGAGTGAAGAGTTCCCCTTGTCTCTTATGGAACAAGTCACTCCAATCATTGATCTGATGGCCAGAACTAGCGCTCATTTTGCCAGGCTTAGGGATTTCATCACTCTGGAATTTCCACCAGGATTTCCTGTCAAAATTGGTAATGTTTAGCAATTTTTATTGTAGCTTCTTCTTCATTTCCATTCTTTCTATTGTTTTGCAGCATATATTTACAAAAACCATGTTAGTTTTTTACTAGTCATCTCACTGGTATCTAGAGCTGAGAACCCAAATGTACATTGTGTTGTGCATCTGGGGTCATGGAATCCAAATTCTGAATGACCTGTACAGAAGTATAATTTTAGAGACAGTATCATTTCAGTAAGGATGAGCTGTTGCTAGCCCTTTCTTCTTAGCTTCAGTGCCTTAGATTTGGTAAAATTTGATATAAAATAGGAGATTTAGAGAGAGGATGACTAAGGGCAACTTCTTGGTGAAATTGGTTACTATATACTTTGTCATTATGGGATGCCGCTTGTGGAATATATTCAACAAATATTTTAGGGTTTGATGTGGCTGTAGGTGTGGAAGCGCATGAAAAAGTTACATTTTTAATAGACATCTTGTACTCTCTGTTATAGAAATTCCCTTATTTCATGTGCTGAATGCCCGAATTACATTTGAGAATGTCAATGGCTGCAGGACAGCTGACAAGACAACGTCACAAATGGTTGGAGGTGCACAGTGTGATTCAGGTAAGGAGTGGAAGATGCAGCGATTGCATCTTTTTACATTTCTTGTCAGTGGAGTTCTAGTGCAAGCGATTGCTATGGGAAGCGGAATTGCTGTGACAGCTAAGTCTGCATGCTCTTTCAGAAAAGAGTGGATTGCGTTTGAGTAGGATGCTCATGACTCCGTATATGCAGTGATACTCTGTCCTATGAGCTATTACAGACCCATTCATCAGGAATAACCTCAGGAGAGCCACTGCGGCATTTATCTTTTGCAACCATTTTTTCCCCATCTGGTTTTTTCAGAGTTCAGCCACCTTAGCGCTCTGCTGCACACTGGTTTTATTTGTATAACTTGCCAGCATCCTAAAGAAAGACTCTGCGTTCTGTCTTACTACTGTGCTTGTTTGCCATAGAAGACTTTCAAAGCCTGTTGGTATATTTAGCGAGGTGGTTTAGCTGAATTTTTGGAGTTAACTTAATCATGCATAAGCATTCATGAGAATTTTTTAAGTCGCAACTTGTAAAAATATCCTATGCCATGTTTGTAACTATATTTGGCTTCTGTAGGTGCGAATTTTGAGGTTGACCAGTCGGTGTTTGAGATCCCCAAATCTTACCACATCCAAGATGACGGTAGGAACATACACGTGCAGGATGAAGATAACGAGATCATGCAGTTTGCCATTCAGCAGAGTTTGTTGGAATCCGGTGGAAATAAAGTAAGTGTGCTGTAATCTGTGCAGTGCAGAGCTGACAGTTTTGACAAGGACTATGCAGTGATAGCTGCATCTCTGAATTAAACCAATGTAGGACCTATTTTTCCAGGAAGCTCAGAATAGAAAAATACAGTAATGTATTTCAAAGAAGAAATAAGAGTTATTTGAGAGTTACCTTGCCGTGAGTTGCACTGCACATCTGCTAACTGTTGTGGAATTGTCTGTCTTTCCCCGTTTCTAGGAAGTGGGGGTGCATTCCAATGGAGCAGTTGCCTATTCACAGGACTTCAATATACAGTATCAGAGGTAACTGATTTTTTTCATGTGAAGCCATGCAGTGACAGAGCAAAAAAACTTCCAAGAGTAGCGTGAAGTAATTGTGCTGCTTCTAACTCTTACTTTTCCAAGAAATAAGGGCTCTAAACTGGGCATCCCTGGCTAATACAGTGTAGCTCTTTAGCTCAGCTGTGGGACTGGTCTGCGCACGTAACAGATTCTTTACCCAACAAATAAACACAGTCCTTCTGTTCTGCTCTTAAACTGTGAATTTGGTTCCTCTGGGTTGAATGTTTGTTTATGAGATGCTGCACACTTCAGGGTAACTCTTCCTGCTTTTCAAAATCGTTATGTCATCCTTAAAAATTTGGCAACGTATATTTAATGGACCCTTGAGAATATGGTCTGATATTTGTGGTGTGTTCCTGCACTTAAGTGCAAAGAAATCTTTGTGCATGCAAAGAGCTACATCCTCTTGGCTTTTTTGTTCTTGGAAATGATGTTACCTTTAAACTAGGTGAGAATGGTTTTAGAAGCCCATTGACAATTTAACTGTTAGCATGTATGAAAGATTCTGAGGAACCTTCAAACAAGAGGTTTTACGTTGGCAATTTTATGACTGTTAGAACAGCTGCTCCCTTATCCTGAAAACTGCTTTCTGCCCTCTAGGAGGCGGTTTTCAGGTTTGCAGTTAGAAAGCAGCTGCTAGGAAGGATCATTGCAGGAAATGTAAAATAGGCTCTGTCTCTCTTCTTGAAGTTCTTTCTCTCCTTCAGGGCACTGCAGGAGAGCTATCTAACAAGCTCGGGTAACTCACACGGCAGCACCCCTAGTGAACCTTCCAGTTTTGAAAAGGACTTACAGCTTGCCATGGAGTTGTCTGTCCGAGAGCAGGAGGAACGGGAGAAGCAACGTCGTGAAGAGGAAGATGCAGAGCTTCAGCAAGTTTTACAGCTTTCTCTTGTGGAAAAATAACTCCTTAGCGATCTCCTGAAATAAGGTTGACCAAATCTGCATAAAACTGAAGGCTTTCAGAGCTATCAGTCTGAAGACCACTCCTGGGTTGCTTAAGTAAACATTTCACCTGCCTTCTAAGTTGGCATCATCAGCTACAAAAAAAGCTGATTTATTTTTGTTTGAGGGAGTTTCAGATCATGGGACTCGGCGTTTGGCTCCCCAGGCATGCAGTCTCAGCTTTGAAGGAAAGGTTTTTACCTAAACGTATTTATTGAAGAGCAGATGGAAATTTTGCTTAGCATCAGGACATAGGATTGCAGTAAAGCTTGAAAACCTGATTTATGGGGGAGTTCAGGAGGGAAACTTCATTAACTTACCAAAGAAATACTCATCTGCTTAGTCATTTCTGAATAATTCAAAGCCATTGTTTGTTTCTTCCAGTTGCTACGTGGAAGAGTATCTATATGCATATACACACATACGGTAGTTCTTCATGCTGACAGTACCATGCTGACAGATGTTTTCTGTTAGTTTTGTTTATATGTGATTATCTCTTCTCTAGTTACTGAGATTTTATCACGTGCTCCTGCTTAAGATGGATAATTTTATACTTGAACAGCTAATCCAAGTCAAGGTTAAACTAGTGCTTTTTGAAAAAGGACACAACATGTAGCCAGTAAAATTTTAGATCCTAAAATGGGACCATCTGTCCAGTAAAGTCGCAGTTTCTGCAGTGATTCAAAACCAGCTAGTTCCCGTAGTCAGAGGGCAGCAAGAACACAAGCGATAGATACAGGTGCTTCTTCGCGATCACTTGGTGTGTGTGCATGAGTGCGTGCCTGCGGTGTGGGTGCTAAATTCAAATAGAAAAGAATTCAGGTGAAATTTTAATGTATACTTATTGGAAGGTAAGTTTTAATTCTGTCATCTGAAAGGGAAACGTGTGTTGCTTTTTAAAATTCAAATGCTCATCCTTCATGTGAATGCATATATTTTTTTATCTGAGTATTTTTATTGATTTTAAAACAAGCCAATATGACTACGCTCATAAAAATGGTATTGTAACAGATCACAAGTATGTTTTAACCAGCTTTCCTCAGGTCTTTCGTCATACGATATATTTGTAGCTATTTTATCTGCACTTCTGTCAGTGTTTACAGTACTTACACTGTGACTCTCAAGTGCACTCCACAAGTACACGATGTACATCCACGGGAAAGCCTTATAGTAGTTAAATGTGAGCAATATTCCTCGGTTCTGGCTGGCAGAAGTGTGAAAGAATCTATGGTACACATGGTCTGACCTTGCTGCCTAATCCTGCACTTGTTCCTTGGGCAAAACAGGGCCGTTCTGCGTGACCAACTATTAACCAGTATAAAAATAATGATAAAACGGACTTGATCATAGCCAGTGAGATAGTTGGTAGCTCGGAACTCGATTTTTAAACCAATAATCCATTGTTTTACATAGCAAATGATTAAAATTCCTTCAGTGTACACTAGAACTGGTAGATCTGCACCATTTTTCTTTAATGAGACAGCTGGCATCCCTAAATAGCTTATTTGGTGTTTGCAGGAACGGCCACTTTCTTGCACAGTGGCAGGGGCCTATGTTGGAATTGCATCTTTCCTTGAAAAGGGGATTACTGTGACTTTTGCAGTTGAAAAAAAGGGAATAAGCTTTGCATTGAGCTCTTGACAAAGTTGTGAGGTAGGAGATGAAACTGTGGTTTTTTCCTCCAGTGGAAATAAAGAGTGCTGTTGCCTTTATAAAACCAGCTGTCTGATGCTGATTTTTTTTTTTCTATGAACCATTTCAAAAGTTACAAGGACTGGGGAAATATCTTTTTTTTTTTTTTTTCAGGCTGCCTTTTTCTGCTTTTTATAAACTAAAGAATATTGGGCAGTTTCAGTTCAACTTCTGTTACGCTCCTGATTCTTGGTCTGGGACTGTAAAAAAAAAAAATAAAAAAAAAAAATTGGGTGGTTTGGGGTTTTTTATTTTTGCTTTCTGTGACACTTGCATCATTCCATCTCACCTAGAAGGCCCTGCTTCCCTGGAACAGCTGCTGATTTTCTTAAACCCTGGCTTACATCTTGCACTACGTGGGTAAAAAGTATCCTCTGATCCTCTGCGTGTGCCGGAAGGAAAACCGAAGAGGCTGCGTGATGTTACGCTACGCCCATCAGTATTTTTCTCTAATGTGGTAACTGGAGTCTTTTTTAATAATTCTCCTGTTCTGCCTCTTTGTACATTAAAGGTGACATTATCATCTATGAAAGTATCAAAGATAGTTCTGGTTTAGTCTGAAACAGACACCTAATCCCTGGAAACGCTTTTCTGACATTTTCAGGCAACCTTTGAGTCTCCCCGTTTGGCGAGGAGGGGTCAGGACCATACAGACCGTTCGAAGGCAAGGTGGGGGCAGGACTCGGCCCCCCAGATTAGTTTCTGTATCTACCTTTTTGTGAGCGATAAGAGAAGATCAGCAGAGGGTTGCACAGTATCTTTGATATTAATGCTGAGGCTTCTGGATAAAAGCCGAGTCCAACTTCCCTTTCCATGGAAGCTTGAGGCTTACAAAGGAAAGCGGAAGCTCAAGAATTACAAATACTTGGAGGTTTGGTCTAAAACCATAACTAGCTTCTCAAGTTCTTTAAATTGATGCTATGTCCACAGGGCTGTTTGTATCCGTTCCTGAAAGTGAGACCAAGTATGTACTTCCTTGTGCTTTTGGACTGGTGGTGAACTTGGAAATCCTTCTTACGCTGGCCGACTTTTGAGTCAAAATAGAACCTCCATAGCTTGAGCTTGACCTGTCACTGTCTGCGGGTGGCTGCACTATGTGTGCAGGATGGGCTTACAGTTTCAGTTTACTGTTAACAGTCCCTTACTAACAAACATCCATGAAAACGGGCTTCACCCAGCTGTTGGCATGGCTGTCCTGCCCCTTGCCAAGAACTGCAGGATGATGAGAGGTGGGAAAAGGGGAGCACCTCATCCCATCGTACCGCTACAGCCGAGTTAATAACAAACAGAACATCCACGAATAAATAAAAGAGTCCTGGGTTGTTTACTTAGCTTTTTATTTGTACAAAGAGACAGAGCAGGGAGCAAAGAATGAACGCAAACAGGAACGCTGCTCCCAGGAACCCGGAGCTGTAGCTGTGAACTACACCATCCACCACCCCCGCCCCTCACCGAACAGCACAGGCCCAGTTCTACACCAGAAGGACCAAGAAAAACCAGTGATACAGGACTTAGTGATCCAAAAAAGGCTCAGAAAGCAATAGAACAGTGTTACCTTGCTTCCTCACTCAGATTAGTAACTAGATCTGTTCTAGGCCAGCCTCCTACTGTCATGGTACTAACGGGGCAGCAAAGAAAATCCCCCGTCACCATGAGAGCGGTCAGCATCCTTGGAAACAAACTGAACAGAAAACGCCTCAGATGCAGCACAAAGCTTTAGAGAACCGGTCAACACAATTGTCCTGGAAGTTAAGTTTTAAAATACTAAATAAATTACTAGCTGGAACACCCCTATGTTAAATATCACAGTAATACTTAATAAGCAAAATCCAGTTACTACTCATAGCAGTGCAAAACAAAATAGCAGCATTCATATGCAAGTGTGATTTCAGTGTAAACACTTGAATTTGTTACTGAAAATGCACAGAACTGGTCTGTCGGGAGCCGAAACAGGGCGTGCTTCCAGAGAGCCCCAGCCCAGCAGTCCCAGGCGTCTGCCTGGCTTGGGGGCTGTGGGAGGCTCCTGTTCCCAGGTGGGCAGCAGCCTGTTTGGGAGCACAAATCCACCCCTGAGGAGATGAGTGTGCGTGTGTGTGACTCTCGCCTGTGACCCAGCAGGTAACGGGGTCAGCATGGCTGTTTCGGTGCGAGACTGCTTGTGGCTGTCTGGCTACGAGTTAAAGCAAATAACGTCAGGAATGACAAGCCTGTCCCTGCACCGGGGTCTGCTCACGCTTCAGTATTTCTGCACGTACCAGACCCCCACAGCTCTGCTTTCGCCTTCGGACTATTTTTGAAGGCTGCTCAAGCATGGGACTGAATTAACCAGAAAGCAAAATTAGACGGTGGTGTAATCAAGGGCACGTGCTGGCTGGACAGACCAGGGTGTCGTTAGTCTGGCTGTGTTCTTGTGCCGACCCAGGACGGCTCCCGGCATGGACGGGAAGGGGCGTTGTGGCCAGTTGTGGTCCCGGCACACCGGGGATGCTCTCCGGCACACCGGGGATGCTCTCCGGCACACCGGGGATGCTCTCCGGCACACGGCATCACATCAGCATCGCCGAAACGCTGCATTTTGGGAGGAAGGCGCGTTCAGCAGCCCCTGCTCGCACCCACCCGGGCTTGCAGCAGTGGCGGCTCCCGGGAGTCAGTTCGCCGAGGCCCGGGGGCTGATTTCCAGCCCCCAGCCATACTGTCCTTGAAAGCGACGTCACGATGGAGCCACACGCACGACATCGGGGCATCCCCCGCCGCTGGCAGGAGGCGGCGGGACGGGACGGGACGGGAC
>VWZL01006098.1:469047-528356 GCA_013396915.1 Stercorarius parasiticus | reverse complement strand
CCATGTGCTCCCCCAGCCCCATGTGCCACCCCCAGCTCTCGGCACCGGGAGCCGCCGGGAGGGGACGGCGAGGGGTCACGGCGGTAGATCAGCACACGGCTGAGACACCGTCGGGAGCTGCTGCTTTGCCTCCGCCATGGTGAACGTGGTGGCGCTGGAAAGTGCTTAATGGGCCTAATGACTGCTGAGAAATGGTGAGCTGCATTGGAAGCGATGTGATGTTACTGGGGAGCCGTGACAGATGGCAGGTGGCTGGTTCACGCCAGCGCCGGGGCTGCTTTACCCTGACTCCCATACGTGGTTCTAAAATGAGGTCTCTTAGGGTCTTCTTCAAATGCTGGAGGCCACTGCTTTTCTCAGACTTTTTTTTCCTCTACCTGTTTGCTCTTTGCAACAGAAGGTGNCGGGGCTTGGAGCAACCTGGGCTGGTGGGAGGTGTCCCTGCCCAGGGCAGGGGGTGGCACTGGATGGTCTCTAAGGTCCCTTCCAACCCAAACCATTCTGTGATTGTATGATTTGTGTATCGTGACAGCAGCAGCCCCCCAGCTCCCCCAGCCCAGCCTCGTGCTCTCGCCGCGGTGAACACAGCCCGGCGAGCTCTGGCTTCTCTCCCTCGCCTGGTCTCCTCACAACTGATACCAGCTTTATTTTACACGGCACAGCTAAAGGCATGCACTGCTCACCCCAAAGCAATCCCGCCGCAGCTGCGCCGCCGTCTGTACCGCGAGTTGGGGTCTCACCTCCAAAACGGAGGAGTTTGGCCCTTGCCTTCCAGCCCGGCGGGACTCAGTTCTCGGGTCCCTGTTCTCGGGGCTGAGAACCGGGTCCCGTTCTCCCTGCTGTGGATCAGAGGTTTTTCCTGCCCACAGCGAGAACGGGCTCCAGCACGTGCTGGCCGTGCCACTTCCACCGAGATGTTCGGACACGCCGGGAGCCGGTGGCCGGGGAGCTGCCACCAGCATGTGCAGCTGCCGGGGGAGAGGCGAGGGGCCGGTTGCTGTGAGGAAGGTGACGGCAGCTTCTCTTCTGCCCGCCCCGTTGCTTTGTCGGGGCAGGAGCAGGAAGCCGAAGCAGTCTCTGCGTCCCCTGGATGTGCCGCCGGGCTACAGGACAGGTGACACGCACACCGCCTCTGCCTGGGGGTCTCGTGTGGTCTTCTCCGGCCGAATGCAGACGGCGAGGCGCTGCAGGGTGTGAGCAGGCAAAGAAAAAAAGGCGATGGGTTTCCTTCCTGCACCAGGGCTTGGTGCCGAAGCCGTCCCCGCCAGGATCTTGCTGGCTGCGGGGCCGGGGCTGTGCCAGCCTGCAGCAGACCGCAGCGGGCAGGGGGTATCCCAAAAATGGGGTGAGAGGAGGGGTGACAGCTGGGGATGGTCTCCTGCCTCCGGGGCCGTGCTGATGCAGCCCCGCCACCTCCTGGCCCAGCCAAAATCACAGCTTCAGAAATATGACTGAAAACGATCAGGCCATCGAGCCACGCTCCTCTCAGCCCTATTCCAAGCAGCTCCCCAGGCGTGATTTAATTGCCACGTGAACAAAGATGCTGAGGACACGTCAGCCATCTGCCCAGCTCCCCGGTCTCCGTCTCTCCCCAGGCGGGGGTCCCTGCCCACCCCTAGCCCGCGCGGGGGCCCCAGGGCTGCCTGTCCCACTCCTGACCTGCTTGAGAGACCCTGGCGTCCAGACAAGCTTGTACACCATGTAGAAGGGGATGCAGATGAAGGACGATGCTCCTATGAGGTACCCCACCGAGATGCTCCACTCGGGGTACTGATAGTCGAAGAGCGTCAGAGGCGGCTGGTCCAGGAGGGAGCTGATGACTATGAACTGTAATGAACGAAGCGGAGCCCCTTAGGGAAGGATGCTCCTGGGGACAGACCATGGCAGGACGTGCCCCACTGCGGGCCACAGCAGGCACAGGGCAGTAGCCAGGTGGCCGTACAGCCCCCAAAACCCACGTGCATGTGACACGGGTGGCCAGGAAAGCTCTTTAGTGGCACCCCCGGTGGACCAGCCCCGTTGGCTCCCCATGGGGAGCAGACCAGCCGTGAAATCTCCCCAGCCCCGGCACTGACACCGACTCATCCTGTAGGTTAACGCCATCTGCGTCCCGCTGCCACCGCCGCTTTCCTAACTGCGAAAGCCCAGCCTGGACGTTGCAGTGACATTTCCCAGACTGCCACCCCTCGCTAGGTCTGGGCTGGGAGGTCCTCGTCTAACAAACGCCACCGAGACGGTGGCCGGCAAAGGCTGCACGTCCCCGTGCTGAAATGAAATCATTTGCTGTCTGCTTTGATTATAATTCTTCTCTCTTAATAACCTGGGCAAAGCGCTTAGAGCTGTAATTAATCCTCACAAGGCCTCTTCTCCTGCAGATCCTGTGAGATTAGACCCCTCTGCCTCTGCAGACGGCAGCCTTTGAAGTGCCAGAGGAGCTGGCATTTCAAAGGGGACAGATCCGGCCCGGCACGTGGTGCCGCAGTGCCGTCCCCATGCACGAGCGCAGGACACCGCGGACCAGGGGGATGAAACAAGGCTGCACTTGTGCTTGCATGAGCACCCAGCTCCCATCTTTGCCCTGGAGCTGCAGAAGAGGCTGGAAAATGTACTTCCAGCTCCTTTTCTTGGTGAAACTCACTGTCCCAGGGGCTGCGGGCAGCTTGTCGTTGCCCATGGCCGGAGCAGCTGGGATGAGCTCCTACAGCCCTGGCCAGGACCCTGGTCCAGCCTCCTGGCAGCTCCTTCACCCCGGGCAAACGAGAGGGGAACGATCAGCGGCGCGGGCGCTCCGGGAGCTGGGCAGCAGCAGCAGCCGCAAGGCAAGAGCGGCTCCTCCGCGGGGCGTTCAGAGCGGGGTTGAGAACCCAGTCTTTAATTCGGGCTGTAGATACTCACCGCTAACAAGGCAGGGCTGACGGCCACCCAGCACACCTTCCAGAACATCCCCGGGGTGAAGCCGAGCATGGCTTTCACGTCGTGGGAGAACCTCTGTATCCCTGCCGGAGGAGAGAGCCGTCACGGCCCTGGACACCCACGGAGGACATGGGTAGAGGGATGTGGGCATGACGCCTCCGTGCCCCATCCCAGCCTCCTCAGGAGCCATATGTGTTTTTTCCCCCAAAACCCCTGGCATTTACACCCGTGTGTGAGGTTAAATACAGGATGTTTTTCGTAACAGAGGCAGTTTCTTACCGTAAAACCAGGAGACAGCTATCGTTTCCAGTAGCACCACTGCCAGGATTGAGCAGCCAGCACCGAACTCCTCCAGCAGCTTCACCACGTAGGCTCCCCCCTGGAAGAGCACACGGGAGGGGAGGGCAGCTGCAGACCCCGTGGACATGCGGAGAACGTCTTCGGCAAAGTCCCGCACCGGGGGGGTTGTTGGAGGAACGAGTAGGTGTGTGGTGGGGACGGTGCCCGGTGGTACTCACGTAGGTGAGGGTGCTCAGGGAGCCCAGGAAACAGACTGTGATGAGGCCGAGGACGAAGAGCTCCCGTCGCCCGGCCAGCACCTGGGGGTACTCGTCCATCACGGCCGTGATCACAGCCTCCAAGCCCCCAAACTGCAAAGGAAACGCCGGCGTGGGGTGGAGAAATGAGATGTGGGGACAGTCATGCTCTCGGAGAAAACCTGCTCCCCCCAAGGCCCCTTCTGCCCGTGAGCAGAGTGGGGACGTCCCATCCTGTTCCCTCCCTCCAGGGTGACTGTCCCCTCCAACGACGGTGCAGTACTGCCTCCATTCCCATGCTTGGAGCCCTCCTTCCTCAGGCCATAACTCCCCTTGTCACCCCGCTATTAGCCATGGGACATGGCCATCCCCAGTCCCCGCTGAGGACATGGCCCCAGGCTGCAGATCTGTGCTGCCATGCTCCGCAGAGGCACCTACCGTGCTGTCCAGCCCCAGCGTTATCATCATCAGGAAGAATATGATGGCAAAGAAAGTGGATCCCACCATGTTGGCAATTGCTTCAGGGTAGGTGATAAAAAGGAGGCTCGGCCCTAGGAGGGGACACTGGTTTGGTTTGCTGTTCCCTGGGTGCTGGTGGGAATGTGCTCAAGGAAGATGCCCCAAAGGCAGAGTGGCCGTGCCTGGCCCCGGATGAGGTACAGGGACCGGACATCTCATTGCCCTCTGCTCGTGGGAACCGCTGCCAGGCACAAGCCCCCGCGCCCCGGCAGACCCCAGGACCAGCCACCACCCACCACGGGGACATGGAGCCCTGGGGCAGCCGGGCACCACGGGGCCAGGACGGGGCAGTGACGCTGGAGGGAGACAAACCTTTATCTCTCGCGACATCCTCCACCTCCACGTCCCTCATCTCGGCCATGTAGCCCAGCACGGTGAAGATGACGAAGCCCGAGAGAAAGCTGGTGAGGCAGTTCACCGCGCTGGTGACGAGCGCGTCCCTGGAAGGCAGAAAGCAGGGAGACGTGTCCTGCAGTAGAAACCCCCCCCCTCCAGTGCAGCTCTCACCCCGACTCAGCTGCTCTGGTCGCCTGCATCCGCACCAGTTCCCTTGCCTGGCCCCGTATACCAAAACCACCAGTAAAACGGGGAAAGATGCTCAGCCTGCGGCCACGGGGCACAGGGATGTGGCTCC
Organism: Stercorarius parasiticus; assembly: GCA_013396915.1. Classification (NCBI taxonomy): domain Eukaryota; kingdom Metazoa; phylum Chordata; class Aves; order Charadriiformes; family Stercorariidae; genus Stercorarius; species Stercorarius parasiticus. The sequence continues at coordinate 523,754 of VWZL01006098.1, read as the reverse complement.
AGCACAGCCGTGGCTGGCTCAGCCCCCGTGCCCGTGGGGACCCATGGCTGCGGGAGCTCACCGGTAGCAGTTGTTGTGGAAATGGTTGTAACTGGCCAGAGCAAGGAGGACACCGAATCCAGGGCCCAAGGAGAAGAAAATCTGTGCAGCAGCATCAACCCAAACCTGGCAGGAGAAGCAACAGGCAGGCTGGAGAACAGGCAGGGGGTCCCCGGGACTGGGACGGGGTCGGGAGGTGTCCCGCGGCGTGCCCACCCCACGGCGTGCCCACCCCACGGCACAGGGATGGGGTCCTTATTGGTACATGCCACCAAACCATCTCTCTTGCCTGCCCTGTCCCCCCATGAGATGTCCCCAGGGCAGGTGACCTGCCGCGGGACAGAGGGAGCTCGTTTCCCCCCTGGGGTCCTGCAGGAGCAGAATTAAGCAATGGCATCCGTGCTCCCACAGGCCCGGAGGGGGGACAAAGTCAAAGACCCCCGTCCCCACTCCTGCCCGGGAAGGTTTGTCACGGCAGTGAGGGCCTGATTACCTTTAATGAGAATTCTCAAGTACTGCCTGGTAATTACCCACATGAAGCCCATTGTCAGGCCGGGGGGAGAACATGGCACAAACAAAACCCAGCGGTAATGAGATGGGTGATTCAATTATAGATTTGCATTTCCAAGAGCCTGTCCAGGGCATCTTGTTTCTGTAGGAACAGGGGCCCCATGGCCTGCCGTGGGGCTAGACCCTGGGCAGGGGTGGGTGTCCGCGCCGAGGAGGGGGTCTGGGTGCAGCCAGAGCCGGGGGGACGCATCCCACCACACACTCACCGCGGTGCTCAGGAGCTTGCCCCAGTCCGGGCGCAGGTAGAAGACAACGCCTCTCCAGGCGCCGGGCAGGGTGGCCCCCCGGACCAGCAGGACGAGGAGGACGACGTAGGGCAGCGTGGCCGTCACCCACACCACCTGGAGAGAGGCAGCCCTCAGCCCCTGGCACCGGCAGACCTGCTCCACCGAGCACCCAAACCATCTGTGCCAGCCATGGCCGGCTTGCTGGTGGCTGCCCGGGTGGCCCAGGGGCGTGGGGAGGAGGCGATACCCGTGTTTAAGCAGCCAGGTGAGCTGCAAGACCCCACCAGGGCTCAGTCCCTCCTGCCTGGCCCTGGCCATGGAGGGGATGCTGCGTGCCGGGCTGTGAGCCCCTCCCGTACCCAGAGCTCCAGCATATCCATACTGGGCAGGGCTGGCACTGGACATCTCTTTCTTACCTTCCCGGAGGTTTTCACGCCTTTCCACAGGCTGAAGTAGACGATGGTGAAGATGAGGAAGAGGCAGAGGAGCAGCTGCCAGTGGATTCCCCCGATGTCGTACAGCCCCCCGGACTTTTGGATCTCCAGGACCTTCCTCCTGCAGACAGGGATCCCCATGGCCAGGGAGGGGGTCTCAGCCCAGCGCGGTGCTGCTGGCTCTGCCCTTGCAGGCAGTCGGGGAGCGGGCTCAGCCCTGGGCAGGCAGTTCCGTGCTCACCTCTCCCCTGGAGCACGGGGCACGGTGTCCATGAGCCCCCCAAGAGCACCCCCATATGATGGCCATGGGCAGTAGCGTACTTCCTCCCAGGCCCCCTGGTCCTGCTCCCCGCGCAGCAAACCCGAGTGCCTCCAGGGGGATGTGCCCCAGCTTAAACACGTCATCCACATACGCGCACTTACGTATAAAACTCTTCGGCGGGGGACCTGGAGAAGTTGGTCCAGGTCACGTTGCTCCTCCCGAAGTAGTTGGTGCAGTCGGGCGTGTTCCAGGGGTTGTCGCAGCTCGCCCAGGGCAGGGTGCCCGAGAAGGATGAGTAGAAGTAATAGAGAGCCCAGGCGATGATGGTGTTGTAGTAGAAGGAGACGTACAGGCCGATGATGCAGATGGCAAAACCGATGCCTGGGGGAAGAGAGGGGCAGACTCAGCAGCCCGCGCCGGTCCAGCCCTCTCCCTGTCCCATGGGACACGGCTGTGGGGCTGTGCCGGCTGTGGGGACTTGCACAGCCCCACTCACCAACACTGTGTGGTCCCCAAGCCCGCGGTGGTGGTCTGGAGGTCTCTTACCTTTAAAGATGGGGCAGATGCGCTTCCAGATGGGGATGGCGCCCGTTCTGTGGAACTGCCCCAGGGCCAGCTCCATGTAGAAGAGAGGCACCCCTCCGAAAACAGCCATCAGCGTGTATGGGATGAGAAAGGCTCCTGCGGGGCGAGGAACAGAGCGGCGGTGACCACTGCGGCCCCAGGCTGGCCAGTGAGCGCAGGCAGGCTGCGGATGGAGGGCTGCCGCTGCCACCCCTCCCAGCGCTGCAGGGATGTGCCACGGAGGAGCGTGGACGAGGGGTTGGGATGCGTGTTTGTAAGATGCTTTACAAATTATCTGTTCAGAGGGGTTCAGAGATGTGAGGACCCTCCTCGGTGCCCCCCCTGGGCTCTTGTGTCAGTCCCCACCGGCATCCCAGCCTTCGCCGGGGAGGGATCGTTTGTCCGGGACAGTAAAAAGAGCAATAGAAACCATCAGGGTACAGGGGATGGGACACGGAGCACCTCTCGGGTCTAGAAGAGTTTTGGAGAAAATCCCACTGAATATGCATGGTCACCCCAAGACACAAGTAATTAACGCTGTAATCTGCATTATTCATAACAATGTCGTCTTTACCATGGAGGTTTTGGAACTGGAACTGTTCTCTGCGCTCATCAGAATAGCCCTGTTGGCATTAGTTAATTTAACCCCCACGGCTCCTCTCTCGGAGGGCTCTCCACCATCAGCCCCTCAAGGGTTTCTCTTCTAGGAACATCTCCAGCTGCCGGGTGAGGCCACCACCGGCCTGGCTCAGTGCTCCCGCTCTGCGTGGCCCATGGCTGTCCTTTCCGAGAGCTGCTATTTGAACTTCTCACCCTCCCGCCTGCGTGGGGCGGGTGAGGAAAGCATCTGCCTGAACCACATCCAGGAAGAGTGGGGAAAGTTTGCTCCTGGTCCCGCGGAAGTAAATCACCAATAACTGTGCTTCAGTGTGGGCACCTGGGATCCACATTTTAGCCTTGAGTATGCTACTAATTATCTCCTCCTAATTTTCCCAAGCAGTAGAGGACGTTACCCGAACGCCAACTTTCGCAATTAAATCCACTGCGCTTTGGCAAACAGCACAAAATTTTCATTCCTCATTTTTAATTTCCACGCCAGGGGTTTTTCTGCTCTGCTCTACTTAAAGCAATTTATTTCCATGTCATTTACTCTTTTTTTTTTTTTTTTTTCTTGTATCTTAACTTGCTGTTGACCTCTCACCGGAGGGGACACCCCCAGCCCTGTGCCGTGCGGGGACACACGGTCCCAGGGACCGGGGCCGCTCCGCGGGGTCCAGCACTGCCGGCTGCATGGCCGGGATCTGCGGCAAGCGGCCGGGATGCTTGGGAGGATTATTTTAAAAAGCGAGCCATCAGAAAAGGTTGCTTTCACGAAGTCACAAGATCACAAAAGGTACAAACCTCCCGCCCCGAATTTGCAGATTTTTAATCCTTTTATGCAGTTTGGACCATGCGACTTTCCTCTTTGTGATCCTAGAGCTGCTAGCACGCCGGGGAAGGAGTGAATGACACGGGGGAAGGAGTGAATGGAGGAGGATTTTGAATGAAGAAAGGCACAAAACAGAAAAGAGACAGATGTCAGGAGAAGTTGGGTTGGTCTCTAAACTGCCCTGTCTGGAGAGGAGCCGCCAGAGACAAAGAAAGAAAAGAAACAGCGAGTTTTTCATCATCGGAAAGATGAAAAACAGATTTCTTTTCTCCAAGAGAAGACTTAAATAATCCCAGTGGTGTCCTTACCCCCTCCGTTTTGGTAGCAGATGTAAGGGAACCTCCAGACGTTGCCCAGATCCACAGCGAATCCGATGACCGAGAGGAGGAAATCCATTTTTTTGCTCCACTTGTCCCTGGGGTGGGTTTGGGGTCCCGGGGGTGCGGGGCCAGCCGTGGGACCCATCTGGGGGACCGCGTCCTGCCGGGGAGGGCTGACGGCGGGTGGCGGGCAGGGCTGCTCTGCCATCCTGCCGCCCCGGCAAATCCTGAAGGATTCAGGCTGAGTAACTTGGGGGACGGGAAGGATTTTTCTGTTGCTGATGACAGATCCGAGGAGGGGAGGGTCAGGCTGGCTGCGCTTCCCCACCTCCCGCTGGAAACCCACAGCACCGAGAGCAGCCGGCAGAGAAACCCATCCTCTGATCAAAGGCAGGAAGGGGGAGAGCGGTTTTCCGAGCGCAGGGCTGAGGCACGGGGACCAGCCTCACCGCGCGGGTTTCTGTCCCCTCTGCTCCCCCGGCGGGGGCGTTTTGGGGCTGGGGTTGGTGAAACAGAACTGTATTTGCACACAGAGGTGCTTCTCCTTCCTCCTGACATAGTTATTTCTTTCTCCTTGGTGTATTTTGTGATTACCGCTCTGCGAATGATGACACCAGACCCACCAAAGGAGGCGATGGCTCGTTCTTGCAGAGGAAACCCTGAGGAGCGAGTGGGGCCTGGAAATACCCTCTGGCCAGGAGGCAAGTGCAGGGCACGTACTCGACCGGTGCTCGCTGTGGGACCACCGGACCCCCGAGGGCTGGGGGCACCTCTGTGTGCTGCCGGGAGCCAGCAGCCCTCGCGCAGAGCTGCCCGGCCATCCCGCATCGCCCCGTCTGTCCTTGCGGACCTGCTGGGTCCTTCTGTAGCCCGGGGGGGGCGAGTTGTCGCAAATAAACCGCTTGGAAGTGACATAACTTTCACAGCCGCAATCAGGGAGGGGACGGCAGCGTACCCAAAGCCATTGCTCTCCTCGGTTTGACAGTTTAGCAGCAAATTTTGTTGCAAGTGAAATGTGTGCGTGCAGGCAAGTCCCTGCGTCTCGCCACCGGCCACAACACGGGGGCTGGTGCTGAGCGAGCCCTTGCCCAGGGCCACCTGCTGTTCCCAGGGCTCCAGGGTGCTCCAGCACCGGCTTTTCCAGGCGCCTCATCTCTTATTACAAGAAACTACAGAAGAGATCAAACCGGGATCTGCGGTTCTTAGGGCCGCGGTGAGCGGGTTGCTGTGACGACGTGACGCCAGTCGCCCGGCGTCTACCCGGCACGGGAAACCTCTGGACACTGTTAATCCTTCAGGAATATGCATGGAGACCCATTAGAAACATCAAGTTAAAAACACTTTTTTTTTTTTGGCGGGTATGTCTGGCGCTGGCTCCCGGGGCTGCTGGACCGGAGCAGCTCGGGGGGGCTGATGCTGGTCCCCGGGTGGCCACCCCGGTGCTCTGCGTGGCTGCAGTGAGGAGGGCAGGAGAGGCTGTGCCTTGGTGGCTTTAGTCCAGCTGCGGTGGCACAGTCCCCCTGGGGCAGGGACAGGGCTCTGCCGGTGAACATCACCCCACCGGCTTCTCACCCTCACAGCGTGAGCACGAGAGTCCTGGGAAAGGGATTTTTTTTTGCCCTAACCAGTTACCCCTCCTGCATTTGGCTGCCCCCAACACTTCGCCGTGTGTCCCCAGGTGTCCCCTGACCCGCAGTGGGGACCTCAGCGGTGGGTGGCCGAACTGGGGTGTCCAGCCCCGAGCTGCCCCCTCCCAGTGAAGGGTGGTGGGTCCCCTCCTGCTGTCGATCCCCCTGAGCTGTGCTCGGCACGGCTTCTCCCTCTCTGCTTGGGAAAGTATTGTTCCTTTTAACACCTCTCTCATTGGAAAACGCAACATTGGAAAACGCTTGTGCATTTTCGAGGAGTGGCTGGTACCAGCTCTTTTCTCCGAGGGAAGGGGTTTACCCGGAGGCTGGTCCCATGCTCTGGTCCCTGCGCTGGGTGGGGAGCGAGTGGAGGTCAGGGGGGTCCCGTCGCGGCCAGGCAGAGCCCCCCCTCCGTGAGCCCCATGGCTTTGCTGGTGCGGATCTCCCCCGAGCTGAGACCCAGCACACAGGTGAGGGACAATTAATCTCCTGAGGGTTTATACGGGATTTGAGTCACTCCTGGGACTTCGCAAAGCCGTGAATTTCCGTCGCAGTCATTAATTACACCACGGCTGTGGGTGCAGCCGTCAGACATTAAAGGCAAGGCTGTACTCAGCTGCTGGGGCCGGGGGGGGGCTGGCAGAGGGGCTGCGGTTGGTCCCTTCTTAGGGATGAAGGTGAGAAATCCCCGCTGTGAGTGCGATCTGAGGAGCGTGCTGGGGGGGAGCAAGGTTTAATCCCCCCCACCGAGGACCATCTTAAGGGTATAAATGACAGAAGAGAGACAGCCGGTGCCATAGCAACTGTAAAAAAATGATAGCTCTTTCTCTGTAGCTGACCCTTCTTTTCTCCGGGTAGTTTGCATAGTTTACATGCAATGGCTCGGTGTGCCGAGTGTGGAGACCCTCCTGCACCCGGGTCCTGCTGAGGAAGCCTCAGCAGACGGGCTCAGAGTCACTCCCAGCCCCAGCGGGAGGAGCTGGCTGCGCTGGCGGGGGGTGTGAGGGATGGTCTGCGGTCCATGGGGAGCAGGTCCCCCCCGCAGCATCCCTCAGCGCAGGACACCGGGCAGGGGCCACTTTGTGGGTGCGAAGCAGCAGCTGTTCAAACACCAGCACCTTTTTAAAGCTAAGCTACTTGCTCTCCTGAAGAGCCTCTGCTTTTCTCCACATTGATCTTTTAAATCATATGAGGTGGGCTTTGTTACTCGCACCCTGGGCTGAGTTGGGCATGCAGAAGGTGGCACCAGCCGCGCACGGCTGTAGCTGGGCCCACAACAGCTCCAAGCCAGGGCTGCACGGTGGTTTTGCAACACAGGGACGTGCAGCCTGCACTTTCCTGTCTAAAAGCTCCCGGCGCCGAGGCACCCACCAGTATCAGTTTCCCAGCATGCCAGTGCTGCTCCGCTCCAGCCCAGCTGATGCGCCACGCTGTCGGTTCCATGCCGCTGTTGCCGTTCCAGCATCCTCCATCCCTGACAGATCCCCCCCGGGGTCCTCGCTGGTGAACGAACCGCAAATGCACCCAGCGCTCCCCTCCTGCTCTCCCAGCTCCCACCTTCTCCTCGGGGCCCCGATCGCCCGCCCGTGCCGCTGCCTCTCTGCGCTGACCCACTGATGCGGCTGCCTCTTCTCCAGCATCGGGTCAAGGCTGCCGCTGTCAAGTCAATGAAGAGAGAGCTTTGAAATCTCCTTGGTTTTTTTTTTAGAAGCTGCAAGCTGGAAAAACCATTGCAGGTTCTCGGGGCTGCTGGAGGTGGGAGGAGGGCAGAGGGAGAGGTGTCTTTGGGAGATGGTTTTCATTGCGACAAGTTGTGTTCCCCGGACACAGCTCTGGTGTTTTGGGGTCCTGCGAGCACCGAGCTCCCAGCAGGATCTTGGCTCTGCGACCCGCTGGAGAGACAAATTTTCCCCAGAGTTTTGTTTATTCTGGTCACAGTTTCCCAGCCCCCGGTGTAAGGAGCTGGCTGTGTTGCTCCAGCCCGGCATGAGGCTCAGTGCGCTCATCAGTGACACACCAGATGGGGGAGTTTTCTGGGTAAAATGTTGTTATTTTGCCAATTATAGGCAAATATTTTTGTCCATCATCTGGCATTCAATTAGAAGCATTTCAGAGAGGAGGCTATGGAGACTACGCGGCATTTGAAATAATACACAGCTGAAGTCAGGGATGCTGAATCCGAGTGTTCACTTTGGGACATGAAAAGGAAGGGGCAGCCATCGGGCAGCTACGACGGGGGTCTCTGCCTTTTCTTCACCGCAGCTGATGCTCTGAAAGCTGGCTGGTCCCCTGCGCATCACCCATCGTGCTCTCTAAATACCTGCAACATCACAGTCAGACATACTCTGCGCGCTCCCTTCATCAGTTTACTTTCCCTTTCTCCTGTTATTTTCCTTACTCAAAGCACACATCGCTCTAGATTTAAAATGTAGAGTTTAAAACCAGCTCAAATCAGATTCAAATTTGGATTTCCATCGAGACAGAAGTTATTTCTAAAGAGTGTGATTATTTGATTAGCAGATAGCTTTTATCCTACCTGCTCATCCGTGCAATGAAATGCAGAGGAGTGAATTGCGGTCTTAAAACAACTATCCTGTTTAAGCCGCAGAGGCAGCAGTGGGAAGTTTAATTTAATTAGCATGATACTCAGAGATGTAACTTAATCACATTAAGTATAGATCAACGTGCTCTCATTTAAGCTCGCCAGACTTCAGAAAACAGGGCCAAATCATCTCCCACCCATCTTTAATCCAGGGAGAAGCAGAATTTTCCAAGGAAAAGGAACCAAGAAGGCTTATGGAGAGCTTGTCCCCCCTGTGCTTGTTTAAGCTAATTTTTCCCCAAACGAAGGTAATATATTAGTAACAGCTCCCACTCCCTGTATAGCACCGTTGTTACTGGTGAGAAGGAAGACAAGGAAATCACTTCTTGTCCCTCTCAAATGGCCTAAGCGTGTCCTCACTTGGTACACGGTCCCACAGAAGTGCCGGCACCACCAACCCCGTGTTAGCCTGGGGTATCACAGAGATTGACAGGAGTGAAGATTGTATAAAACCAGCATGGTTCATTAACAGGAATGAAAACGATCTTCTTGCTCCTCTGGGCTTCCCTCTGCCGGCGCTGTGCATTTGTGTTGGGCTCAGCAGGTGGTCACCACTCTCCCGAGCTCCAGGAGGAGTGTGGGTCCCCTCGGCATCACCCCGCGGCCGCGTCCTGCCGCCATGGGCATGGCGGGGACCAGGCAGCCTTTATCAGAGCACAAACACTACGGCAGAGCTGCCAAGGTGTTCCGGGTGCTGTAAAAGCTGCTTAGGTTCATCTCTGCCCTTAAAATAAGTGGGGTTTGTTTGTTTGTTTGTTTGTTGGGAAAAGCCCTAAAAGAGGTGTTTTGGCTCAGCTTGGACAGACCCTGATTGAGATGCTAAACTGAACAATTCCTGATGTCCTCTGCCAGTCAAGAGGCAGGTCAATGTCTCCAACATCATTTTCACCATAGCAAAAGTGAGAAACAGGCAGGACAAACTCACCTGCCTGTCCGAGGCCAAGTTCAAAGCTTTGTCAGGCAGCCCAGGCTCTCCTGGCTGGCGGATGCTGCTGGTTTAAGTCAGACAGTCTCATCCTGGGCTGCAGCAGCTTTACAGAAACCAGAGCCGTGGAAGGTGCTGTGCGTGACACCTCCACGCTATGCCCTGGCTCCTCGGCAACCTGGCACCTTTTCTGTTTCAGCATCCCTACGTATGGCAAGCCGTGGCTCTACATGGCTCCAGCGACAGCTCAGGGTCAGGGGAGCGAGTAGGCTGTCTCTGCCCTTGGTAATTTGATTCACTGCTTATATCCGGTGGTGCTCCTACATGGTGTTTTATGAGGCCGTGATGCCTTCATTATGAGTGTTTATTAGCCTGTCTTAATTGACTGTTCAAGACTGTAGGACCTGCAGTCATCAATAAATGGCAGGCGGGGTGGCAGAGCAGCAGAGCTCAGTAGGAGCCGAGCGGGGCTGACGGTGAGTACAGCCCGAGTCCTGGCCGGCTGTGGGGGTCTCGGGTCAGACCTGGAAAGCCCTCGGCTCCTGCCTCTTGGCACCTTCAGTCCTTCTCCTCCTGCACCCTGTTTGGGACCCCATCCGCAGGGCTGTCCACGAACAGACCCTGCGCAGGCTGCAGGGCAGAAGAGATGCAATGGTGCCACCTGGTGAGACCGGGCAGCCAGGCTCGCTGCTTCGGGGGTCCGCAGCTGGTGGTCGCAGGGAGCAGAGCAGGGACAAACCAGGCGCGAGACCACTGACGTGGCACGCCAAGTCCTGTGTCACTCACAGGGGGCCCAACCTGAGGCCAGGGGTGACTCCCCAGGCTGAGATCGGCATCCCAAGGGTCGAGCCAACACTCAGCGACTGCGGGCGGGAGTTGTGACCCCCACCAGCGGCACCCAGAGCTGCCCAGGCTGGATTCCCACGGATCCCAGAGTCTTTCTGGGATCCATCTGGATCAGCGATCATATATACCCGAGCAAACCAGCCTTGTTGCTGCAGTTCAGTAACATTTACTCTGCCACCCCCTTTGTTAACAGGGTATTTAGCAAGCAAATAAACAGCGAAAAGCAAATAGCGTACAAGGAAATAGGTTTTCTCGACAGTGGATATGGCACAGGTATTCTCCTGGCCCCCGTGCCAGTGGCAAAGTACAGAAGGGGCCGAATTCTGATTAATCCCGAGTCCAGAGCTCCCTCCTGTTCTCCTGGCAGACGGATGCCCAGCATCGCTGTCAGAGGGCGGCCATTGCAATGCATGGTTCCTGCTGTCTTCAGGGCTACCCGGCACCAGCATGGAACTCGGGGGTGGAGGAGGCAGCCCAGCTCCCGGTATGGCGGCAGAACGGTGCCCAGGGATGTGGGGCTGGTGGGACTGGGGACGTGCAAGATGCTGGGACCTTCCCTGCTCACTGTGCTGGGACTGGGTCCCTTCCCAAGTGATGGTAGCGAGGACCAGCTGTGGCCGTGCCAGTGGCCAGCAGACACGTGCTGGCGTGCAGCGTGGCCAGGCGCCGCTGCCCTCGCGCTAATGCGGTTTGTAGTTATTGGAAACTGGACTGCGAAGGAGCTGGGATCCTGTTTCTATGGAAATGTCCTGGAACAGCGAACAAGGGAAGAGACAAACAGAAGACAACGTTAATGGGCGCTGCTAGGCAGGGCTTTCTCTGAAAGGGCTGTGATTTTGATAGGAAGCGTCTCCTGCCAATACGTCTTCTCAGCTTGTTATCGCCTTCCCGGCGTGGGAGAGCCCACGGGAGCGCTCCATGGTGGCGGTGCGTGGCTGCCAGGACGTTGTCACTTTGCACCTCATGGAGCTCCCAAACCCCCATACAGCACCAGACACTGCGCCCTCCCCAAAGCGGCCCAGCATGCGGGGACACACTGAGGGCTGCAGCCCCGTCCCTGTGTCACCCACCCCACGGGTCACCATCCCCCGGCACCCTGGGGGGTTGGGGGGTGCTGAGGCCTAGCTGGGAAGGGGGGGTGCGTGTGTCCCAGTTGGGGTGTGCCTGGTAGTGGGGAGCCCCAACTGTGGTCCCCACTGGGGGGCCAGGAGTAGTTGGGGTCCCCCCCACTGAGGGGTTTGGCCCGGTTCAGCCCCCCCTTGATGGCTGTGGCCCGGCTGGGGTCCCCCTCGAGGGTCTGTGCCCAGTGGGGATCCCCTTTTGATGGCTGGGGCCCGGTTGTGGTCCCCCCTTGGGGGTTGGGGCCTGCTTCAGGCCCCCCCGAGGGACTGTGCCTGGTTGCGGTCCCCTCTTGGTGGCTGGGGCCTGGCTGGGGTCACCCCCCAAGAGTCCGTGCCCGGTTGAGGCCCCCCTTGATGGCCGGAGCCCGGTTGGGGTCGCCCCCCGAGGCCCGCCGGTTGCCNAGGGAGGGCGGGAGGCCGGCGGGGCCGCGGCCGCACTAACGGGTCTCTTCCCCTTCTCCCCACAGAAGCGGAGACCCGGCAGCGACTGCTGCGCACCGTCAAGAAGGAGGTGGGTGCGGGTCGGCGGCGGCGCCCCCCCCCTCGGGAGAAGCCCCCGGCCCCTGTCACGGCTCGGTGACCCCCGATGATGGGCGGCGGGACCCTCCCCGGCCGGGAGCCCCGGGCTCGCCTGCCTGCAGCATCCCGCTGCCGGTGCCGCTGCAGAGAATTTAACAGTTCCCCCCCAGAAAAAAAACCCCAACCCCGAGCAGGGCAGCGGGTGGTAGTGTGAGCCCAGCACGCTCCGGTGGGCTCCGGCTGCCCCCATTCCTGGGTTGGTGGAGGAGCATCGTCCCCGCAGCACCGGCAAATTTTGTCACCCCGGTGTCCTGCATCTTTTGCAAATTGTCTTTCGTGTTGGGCAGAGCTGCCCTCACGAGTTGGGATTTTCCGCAGGGGAAAAGGGGTGACTCGGGGTGCTGCTCGCCGTGGGAGCGGGGATGGGACGGGCCCCTCGTTGCAGCAAAGCCCCCGTTGGTTCACTGGCGGCTGGCGAGCCCGACAGCCGGCCAAGAAAATGGGGAACGTGCACATGTGTGTTTGTGTGGCCAGTGCCAAGCGATGGTGGTTTACGTCTGCCTGCTCTGGTCCCTCTCCTCGGGCATCTTTAACTCTCTGTCACTTTATGCTGCATTTTATGCTGAGCTGCCTCAAGCTCCTTCTACCGATGCGGAGTTTAGCGTTTCTAATGCGCGTGGCGTTAACGCAGTGAGCTGGTGGTGGGTGTAGACGGGGAGCTGAGAGTCCCATGGCTCTGCCACGTCGTCCATGTGTCGCTTGTGCGTGGAGGTGGGCGGCGTGGGCCGGCGGCGTGGGCCAGCGGCGCCGTCTGGGCCACCCATGCGTGGCTACGGAGTCTTAAGTGGATAAATGTTGCGGGACCCGCTGCTGGGGATCCTGGACTTGCTCTGCCCTGTGGTGGAGCGCTGGATCACTGTTATCATCTCCTGCCTGTGGTCTGTCCCCACAGGTCGCCTCTCCTGGGATTTTGGAGGGTGTGATGCGTGACATTTTGGTTTTGGTCTTACAAGCATCTTGATAACCAGCTTTTGGGTTCTGGCAAGTGGAATGTCCCTGCTGGGAACACTGCCCGGAGTAAGGTGACCAAGACCCGTGGGTGGTAGGTCTGGAGAGGGTGATGGCGCAGTGTGTTTGGCCATTCATCCAGACTGCTTCCCACCTTTAATCCTGTGCCGGGTGTGGTGGTAAGGAAGACTACTTGTTGCCTTGGCAACAGCTATTAAACCAGAAAAAGGGTATGACATTTATTTAGCATCCTGGATAAAGCTGACATCTCATTATTACTGTCTGTCTGCGAGGACTCCTGAGTGGAGAGAGACAAAACAGCAGACTGCGCGTCAACAGGGATGGGAGGCGAGGATTGCCCATCGGTGTGCCGGTTAAACCGCTCAGCTGGCGGACGGGAGCTTCCTTCCGGAGACCGCTGTGGCCTTCGCAGGCTGTGACTGCACATGAGCATCTTCACGCTGGCATTCAGTACCGGGCTTCTCTCCCTTTGCTCTTCCTCCAGGGGCTGCCTGCTGGAAGAAAGTGCAGCTTATGCCTAGGGGAAGAGAGCTGAGGGTTGTGACATGCCCTTTTGCTGGCTTTTGGTAAAATAAACATACTGTACGAGGGTTTGGTGAATGCAAGTAAAGGTTGAAGGAGAGAGGTGATGTACGGGGAAAGCCCTTCTGCCCTGGTGAAGTGCCACCAGCCGGTGCATCACGGTGCCATGACGTGGGTGTTTGACACAGTCTGGTATCTCTCCAGCAGCCCTTTAGCAAGGGCAGTGCTGACGCAGAGCAGAGATTTTTTTTCTGGTGGTCTCGTTGCTCGGGACATCGGTGTGGATGTGGGTTCTTTGCCCATGCAGGCACGGAGTGGTTGCACTTTCCTTCGGGATTCTCCCAGCTCTGTGCCTGCTGGAAGCAGTGAGACCTGGCCGGGGCTTTGGTCCAGCGAGGTGGGGTATTTGTATACAGCCACACGGGTGGGTGAATTCCACGTCAGACCCCTGCTCTGCACTCTCTCCACCTGTGTTTTGCTCTGTTAGGATTTGAAAACACCTGGGGAAACATGAGCCCGTGGGTGATGTCGTTCATTATTTAGTGATGTCCCTGAAATTGGGAACTGGTGGGGCATTCTTCTGCTTGGTGCTCCCTACTCATTAGGTCCATTTTCCTTTTGTTTTTTTCTTCCTCTCCTAGACCGACTTCAGGATGTCAGGAGCTTGTGCAGACTCCAAGGAGTAGCAGAAAGGGCCAACTGTAGAAATCGCCTTTTTTTTTTTTTTTTTCTTTCCCCCCACTTCTGGAATTTCTACCTTTCACAAAACTCCATATTCTTATTTTATTAGACCATGTCTGGTTTTGCTTCAGCCATGGCAGTGTGTGATCTGCTGAGGTCCTCGAGTGCAGGTGAGCTCCACTGGGACTGGGGACAGCCATGGGTCATGCTTGGGAAGCCACACAACATCTGTCATCCTAGAGGAATAAAATATTGTGAAGACAAGATCTAATTAGACAAGGTAGATAAACAGTAAACCAGAATTACCTAAAGCACCACAACGAGCAAATGGATTTGATATTTGGTTGTTGCCATTGTTAATGCATTTTTATTTTTAATAAGATTTGCAGGTTGAAATGAGTTGTGCTATCACTGTCTTCTGCCCCATATGGTTATAATAAATCAAACTCGTCCTGAAAGCTGCAAAATTGACTATTTGTCAGCAGACTGCGGGGAAGGAGCGGAAACATGACTTTCTGAGGAATCCTGTTTGCAGGATAAGAAGCATAACCAAATCCTCTCTGATTTTTTTTTTTTTTTTAGAGCTTTTATCACATGGAACGAGGCTTCTTTAAAAACTTGGAGCCTGAAATACCCACGTTTATAAGGGTGCTGGATTCTCAACTAAAAATATTCTTCTTGCAACCCATGCTCCTCCCCTTCTTTTGCAAGTTTCATTTTTAATGGTGGAGAATGCTGTAGTATGTTTTTGGCTACCTCCAGGTAATTGCACTACCTCCAGGTGTATGCACCTGCATACAAAAAGTAGGTGTTCCCCGTGAAATCCAGGCTGTATACTACACCCTGCCTGGAAAATGAGGTGTGGGAAAAGCTGAATGGAATATAAAGTAAACGGTCATCTTGCTTATTCTTCTGCAGCAACTTAGTTTATATTTAACTTGCCTCTCAGCAAGTAGCTTTAAGTCTTTTACTCGTCAATAACTGCTGTGCCTGTATTGAACATTTTGCTGCCTCTTCTTAGCATTTTTTTTTAAAACCGGTATTGATTGACCACAGCCTGCTTGCTTGCTGATGTCCTGCGGTCTTCTGTCGGGTATATTGTTTATTTTTGAATAGCTTGAATGGCTGTCACTGTGTAGCTGTTGACTAATTCCATCATCTTGTATCATAGGGACAACAGTCAGTCTCCCTTCCTCCCACCCTTTAGATGAAGTGTCCCCGCTACGCAGCCATATTGTCTCGTTTGTGGCTAAGTAACGCAGAGGGACTGGTAAGAGTAATATTTTTGCAGCTTGGGTTTGTTTTTCTGGAGCGTGTATGTATGCCTGCGGTTCCAAAATATCAGCTTGCGGGTGTCGATGCCAGCTATTTCATTCTGGATTGGTAGAAAATTGTAAATTAATTTAATGTTATTAGGAGTTGAAAAATTAATGTTGATAGCTTTAAATGTTCTCAAGGCCAATTTAAAAAAAAAAAAAAAAAGAGCCTTTGTGTAGCTGTCAAAACTGTTCAGGCAAAATGAAGATGAGGATGATAAGCTGCAGGTTTGTGATGAAAGCTGCTGTTTGCAGGGGGACCTTCTGATGTCTCTCAAGCACCCAGGTCAGCCTTTTTCAAATGTTCCTATATCAAAAGTAAACAGATGGCTTTAATGCAGCATTTCTCGATTGCCTGCATCGATCTCTTCTGAAAAGAGTATTACTAATCGCTGGGGACCATTTTCTCTCCTTTTGAAGATAAAAGCGGTGGCGTGCAGAAGAGCTCTCATACTCCAGAAACCCCTGGCTGGATCTTTCATACCCAGAACAGGTTTTGTGCCGCTTTCTTCCTTCCTTCGTCTTCCTTCTTCGCGTTCAGGGAGATGGGATCTGTATGGCAGGGGAGCCTCCCTCCTCCCCACCCAGCCTCTCCTCTCTGCTGCCAAAATGTCATCCTCCTCTCCTTGTGGTGTCCTGGCTGTTGCCATGGAAATACCTGGTTTTGCACAGATTCAGGACTTCAGAGCGATTTGGGGCTGGAAGCTGCACCTGGTTTCGGTGCAAATCCTGTCAGTCTTTGCCATGTTTGCTAATTGAATCCAAAACGTTTGTCAGCGTAACATTTAGTGCTTCGGAAAACAGCAGCTCTGTGGTGCGATGGGCGCAGAACAAAACAGGGTAAAGCTTTGACATCAGGCGTTGAAAACAGAGAAATGACTAAAGTTTTTCCTGAAATGTTGCAGCGTCTTTATTGAGCATCTTACAGCTAACAGTACCAGCAGTGCCAACAGATGGCATGGAAATTTGCATTTGACAAGCACAACAGGAATAGAACCAGCTATAACATGATCTTAAGTGATCTTAAATTAGTGTTGCACGTGTGGATTCTTGGCCAAAAGTTGCTGCCCTATGAGGAAAAGTGGTGCAAAATACTGTCAGCAAATATACATCACTGGGATCATTCCTGTTTCCCCCAGGGTACAATGCTGCATTATGGACCCTTCCCTTTAATGTCTTTTTGATTGCTTTTCCGGCAAACTGTCCAATTATTCAGAGCTTATATGCATTAACACCTTCTCCCTCCTTACCCCCCAGGGAAACTCAGCCCAGTTGCCAACCGTGAGCACACGTGGCTCCTGGGGAAGGTCTGCTGGCTGGCCTGAAAATCCCACGTGTGTCACATGGATGATACCCCAGCTGCAGGAGGTGCTATGTTTTATTTAGTAAGCGGTGATAAATAATTAAATAAGACTTTTCTAAAAGCCAAAGGTCTCGGTTGGTAGGACGGCGATCGATGTTTCTGTGGCAGCAAGAATATGGAGCTGCCAAACGGCTGTAAAGGCAAGTGCGTGTAAAGGGTCTGGTGCCATTCGAGCTGTCCCCGTGGTGTCCTCGGGCGGTGCAAGGGGACTGTGCTCTCTCTTGGTCCATCGAAATGGCTGGTAAGAGCCCCTGAGGTCTCCAGGTGTAAACAGTGCACATACTCTGAAGCTAATCTTTTAACTGATTGGAGCACAATTAATTGGAATTATTTAATGGTCAGCTAGTGAACTCTTAGATAAGTGGCAGAGCTTGGCTGCAACTTGTGATGGTGCTGGAAAAGTCTGTCTGGCACCTGGAATAATCAAAGTGTTTGTTGCTGGAAAGGTAAGAAGCTGCATCTTGCAACACTGAGTTTGATAATGTGAATTTTATAAACATATAGCTAAAAATGATGTTGTAGCTTTGTCGGCTAAAGCAAAAAGGCGATAGGCAGACATTTCGTTTTCACGTGAGAAGATAAGTCTGGTTTGTGAGAGGTATTGGGCTGAGAAGTTCTGCTTTAGCTAAAAAGGTGACTGTTAGCTGGGGTGCAGGTGGTGCGATTGGATATACTGGTGTTTCTATCCACCATCCCCAGCACGCTGTGCCCCACAGAGACGTCTGTGGGCACCGGCGTGGACGGTCCAGAAGTAGAGGACTTGGGGTTTGGGGTAATGTCTTTGTGTCCTTAATGTCCTTTGTGGATGCTGAGCCACCTTTGGTACAAGCCAACCTACGAGCCAGAGGCAAAAACCAGCCTCGCCAGGAAACGGTAGCTGGGTGACCTGGTGAGAAAGCCCTGCAGCGTGACCGCTGGAGCTGCGGCGCAGGTGAATTGTGTTTGTCCTTGCGAATACAAACATGCCTAGGATTGTCTTATATTGCATCTGCTTCGCTAAGTGAGCCTTCAGCATTTTATAATACCTGAGAAGCGATAATACCATAGCGCTACATGGACAAGTCTTACAGAGGGTATGGGAAACCGTCTCCTGTTGGGCTTAACCAGAGCTTATTCCTGGAAAGAGACCTTGGTTCGGAGAAGCAATTAAAGAAATGCTCAGGGTGCCCACATGGACTTGTTGCACCGAAACTTACACGTAAAACAGGATTTTTAAGTGCTAGAATTAACTTCCAAATAGATAATCAAAGCAGCACTTAAAGGCTGCAGTGAGAATGAGAAAACACCAGCTCATGAAAGAATTAGAAAAGCAAACATACAAAAGCAAACCAAGTTTGAAGCCTGTGTCATCAATGCGGAGGGGTTTTTGTTGGGGTTTTTTTGGTTTAGTTTTGGGGGTTTTTTAACACATAGAAGAGGCAATTGAACAAGTTCATGGAAAGGAAATGCACTGAGATTTAGTGAGGAGACTTGAACAACACGTGGCAATTGTAGCTCTTGAAGATGGCGCTTGTCTGTGCTGGGTGCCCATTGGGATGCCCTTTCCCATTCCCTGCGTATTTCCTTGGGATAGGAGTCATCTTCCTGCAGTCTGTTAAAAAGGGATGGGAAGGAGGAGGGATTTCCAAGGCTGGTCCTGGGTCTGCAGGGGTCTCGGAGCCATTGCAGCGCTGCTGTGGTTAGACAAATTTTGTCCGGGATTGTAACAGTCGGTGCTTGGTAGCCCTCCTAGGCAAGGTGGACTCTAAGATGATCCAGGCGGTGCAGCGCTGGTCTTGCATCATCTCATCCCACCCAAATCCTTGACATCTCGTGCAGAGGTGGACATTCAGAGGTAGCAGAAGCCATCTTCATTTCCACTATATTTTTTAATGTAAATCTTTTGTTTTCAGGATGAACGTTACTGTTTCTGAGCAGACCAGCTCCATAGCAGTTTCTAAAAACATACTTCTGCGAAGACCAGCTTAATCACTGGAGGCATTTATTTTACTGTAACTTTGAGTTATATGAAGTGACTGTCTCTGTTGGAAAGTCCCACTACAGGGACTGAAATCAGACCTGGTTCTGGTCTCCTATTGCCCTGGCTGTACATGCTTCAGTGTCTGGCTGCTTTGTCCTTTTGGAGGGTGACAAAGGCCTCAGAGCACCCGGCTGTTGGCCTCACTGCTCAGTTACCACGTGTCTCCCTGCCAGAGGGCATCATCCAGGGTCCTGTCTCCTGTCTCCCCCTAGCAAGCAGCCCATGCCCATGAGCGTCACCGCAGCCGTACTGCACGGATTCTGCAGCCCTTTTGGCAAAGTGACCGAGCTTCACCTTGAAACAGGACTGGGAAGAGGATCAAGCTGGGGACTCTGCATCTGGCTTGCTATAAAGGATTCCACGGAGTTACAAGCACGGCCAAATACATGGGAGATGCTGTGCTTCAATACAAACACCTTAGTAACCAGCGAAAGGCTTTGCTAGAAGCGTGGCAGGGAAAATTGTGACTGTAAACATCACTGGATAGTCTAGAGTACAGGTTGTATGGTGACTTGCCTGGAAAAATCCAGCCAGGTAAAGCAGAGTTGTGAGTCAATATTGCCTTAGACTAATTAAACCCAGAGTTATTGGTTAGCTCCTGATCTCTGCGCCTCGGTGGTTATTGTAACTGCTGTAATATTTGGCTTGCTCCACCAATGTAAATGACAGCTGGGGCTGGGTGCGGTTGTGAAGCTCTTTTACAGGAAAATTGGACCTTGAGATGAAGCGTAACCCTGGGAATTTTGTAGCAGAGAGGTCTAAGCCCGCATCCCTCATTGGGCTCTGGAGGCTGTTGGGTAGGTAAGGCTCTGTTTTCATTTATTTTGAAAAAAAAGCAGTTTGTGAAACAGAATTTTAATAGCAATGTTTCAGCTGCACTGGAGGTGGCCAAGCCCCAGGGGAACCAAAGGCTCTCCTTTGGTTGGGATCTCTGGGATCAGGAGCCTTGCTGGAAGTGTGGGGGTGCAAGCTCAAACCCCTGGTCTGAAGTGGGTGTGCTGGGGTTGCTGGGATTCCTCATGCCCCTGATGAATGCCGTAACCCAAGGACCCTTCTCCATGCCTGTGGCTCTTGGATCTGGCTTTGGAGACGGGGTAAGGAGGAAAAAAAATTATTGTTTTCCTTGTAATTGGGACATGCATATGAAGCAAAGAAGAGCTAGCTCACTTGTTCACGCGTGAGTCGGTGATTCAGATGATAATGTTTGTAATAACAACTAGCCTGTCTTCTGTTGTATTTTTGGAACTGCAGTTAATGCTGTTGAGTTTGTGTGGGCACCTTGTCGTGGGGTGTCCCTGTGGCCCTGCTCTGCCAGAGCAGGGGGTGACTCGTCCTGGGCTCACAGCTGGAGCCAGGAGAAGGGCTTCATTGCTGTGGAATACTTTGTGATACTCCTCTCGAGTTTACCTACAGCTAAATTATTAGTTGCTGTTTTAATTTCCTTTCTAATATAAGAGGAGCAAACATCTCATTTTCCTTAGACTGGCTTCAGATAAAGAGCGGGCAGCTTCATTTGTTGAGATTGTTCTGGCTACAATATGAGAATTAGCATTAAAATGCTGGAGTGCAGCATATTTAGAGGCTGTTCAGATCTTCTCTATGGAGCGAGCCAAACATGGGTTAGCTGGCGTTCTCCATCCCCGCGGTGTCACAAACCCGCTTGGCTTTCCGGAGAGGATCTGGGAGCACTGCGGCAGGTGGCTCCGGTGGTGTTTGTGGTCCCAGCTGGCTGTGGGGGGGCTGGCATCTGGGTGGGAGAGACCTTTGGGACCTGCAGACAACAGCAGAGGAGAGCTGTCAGGAGTTTTGGGGTTCTCTGGGTTGGAGCTGTGCCACAGATGCCAGCTGTGTCCATTTCTGGGCAAATGTAAAATTGTTTTGTTTGAAAACTGTCTCAGTATAACACTTGTTTTCTGCTAGGAGACCGTATCTGTCTGTCTGGCCCCTACCTCTTGGGGCTTTCTATTTATCGTATAGCAGCTCCTGTCTGCTCTAGCCCTTCATGTCGGGTGAGTGCCCTTGTCGCAACACCCTTTCCACTTCTATTTCTTTAGATATCTTTGATTTATTTTGTTTTCTGTGATAACCTCAGTCAATACAGTGCGCTTTTTTTTTTTTTCCTTTTAATGAGTAATTTTCCACTAAACTGCGTCTCTTGGAAGGGTCTTTTTTGTTGTGCGCCTTGAGAGTGCAGGTTGTGCTGTGTTGGCACCAAGATGCCGGGTCGGAGCCGGATCCCGCTGTGCCGGTTGCTCCATGGGCACAGGGTAACCAGATGGTCCATGCCACACGGATGGCAGCCCTGCCGTAGGTGCGACTGTCAGAGCAGCGAGACGACGGCTCGCGCTGAAGGTGGCTGACAAATATTTGAGTATACTGCTTTAATTTGAACGCGCTCCTCATTTTAATCGGAAGCTGGTAACGAACTGCGTGCGTTGATTCCCAAGCGTATATTAGGGGGTTTAAAATACAGATTCTCAGTCTACGCTTTTGGGTGATTCATGGCGAGGTTGAGTCCCTGGTGCTTCCTGATCACAATGTTGCAGAAGAAATTTCAGATCCTGAGAACTGCTGACCTGATTGGAGTTTTAAAATCCCCAATTATTATTTCTTTTTTGTTTTAAGCAAAATCTGCCGCGGTTAGCAGCATGGCCCCACGAGCAGTCCTATCCCTTCAGCTGCCAGGAGGAGCAGGGAGGCAGGAACAAGTCCCTGGGACCATGAGCAGACCACTATGGCCATGAGGGTGCATTTTATATCTGTCTTCTCATTGTTTTCTAGTAGATTAGGTGGATATGAGAGGGAGAAGTGCCCATGACCTTGCTGCCAGAGGAAGCTCAGCCCGGCCAGGTGAGGGCCATGAGCCATCCGGGCGAAGGCAGCTCAACCTGCAGGGAGAGCCTAGTTTTGGGGAATCCCTGAGGCAGTGAGGGGATGGTCAGTGGTGGTTCTTGGGCCGATCAGGGTTTCTAAAGGAGTTGGCACGTCTTTATTGGACACTTGTAATGTCAGGTGGAGGAGGAGGAGGGAACCCCATTTTGGTGTACACCTGGTTGCTGGTGGATGAGAGGTGTGAGCGGTTTCCCATCTCTAACTCGCCACCGCAGCCAAGGTCAAGGGATGTGTCTCACTGTAATGCAGGAGAGAGGGACTCCTTTCCTGTTGCTGGGACTTGCTCTGTCCCCATTTCTGTTTCACACTGTTCCTTCTGTTGTTGAAGTTTCAAATAAAACACCGCTGGAGCCGTGAAGGCCGAGTGAGGATTGACGCTTTCCCCTTCCATTGCGCTCAGGATGCGGCAATGGTACCACGGGCGAAACTGTACGTCGGGCATAATGAAAATACGGGCTTGCTAACCTCACCTGCCCTCATAAGGGACAGCTGCAGTTTTTGGCCACTTGCCACAATGAATCCCTGAGGTAGAGGGAGCTTCTGTGCGGGTCTCTGGAATTGGAGCCCTCCGTTCCCGGGGTGTTCCTACATCTGGAGTCGCTGCTCTGAGTGCGGTTGGCATGCGGGAGTTGCAGGAGCTCTATCATGCTGTGCCCAGGGGAATTTCCCAGTGCTCTGAGCCACCTCCAGTCCCCAGGTCCACATCTCAGTGGCATTCCCTGCTGCGAGTTCCTGACTCACTGTCAGCTCATCCGAGCTGCCAGGATGCAGGTGAAATCACCGGGCTCAGGAGCAGGCTCTGTTAGTCACCCAGCACCTCAAGCAGAGCGGTACAGGGACCTGAACCGCTTGCTTTGACATGCAGAGAGACGCTTTTGGCTTGAGACATGACTTTTTGCTTAATCCATATTCGTAAAGGTATTTCCTTTATTGAGCTGTCAGCTGTGCATAGCTGACCGTGATTATATCATGCAAAGGAGTTTAATTCCCCAAATGATGCCATTAAAGGTCTCTCATACATGCAAGGTTTGCTTGGCCACGTCTTGACCTGCTGTTTTTTCCTCTTCCCTGTGCCTTCAGAGGGAACATCTTGATAAGCAGAGCCTCTCTTATGCCCGCATCTCTGCACCGTGAACCCTTTCCCCTGCATTTTCTGAAACCAAAGAGTGAAAAGCAAGATATTACAGAGGCACTAGAAGATGAGACCTGGGCACACTGGCAGCTTTGTATTTAAAAGACAAAACCATTAGGAACTGAACATTTAAAGACCAAACATGGACTTTGGCTGATTTCAGCAGGATTAGGGGGGGTGACAACTGGGGATGGATGTCACCACCGCTCCGAGCAGGGTAGGACAGGCTGGCTGTATGAGGCACGGCACCTCGGGAGCAGGACAGATGGGGTCTGCCTGGGAAGGTGTTTGTACCAGGGCTGCGGGGGCGATGGGGGGACAGGCAGAGCGATGGCAGACCCTGTGGTGGTCTGGTTTTAGCTGGCAAGGCTGCGGTGGGCACAGTGTCGAGGAAGCAGTCTGCATGGAGGAGGGCGGCTGGCAGAGCTAGGGCAGTTCATGGGACCATCAGTCTGGGGCTGCCACCTTCATTAATAACGCCTCCTTCTGCAGCGCTTTCTGAGCCAGGCTCAAACCTCCCTGAGCACTAAACTCCACATCTCCCGCGTGCAGCCCCGGTGTCCTAGGGAGGTGTGGGGGCAAATGGAGATGACGTTGCCTGAGAGCCGGGGCAGCTCTCAGAGATGCTCTGTGTTCTCCTGGCAGTGCTTTGGCAGGACCGCAGGACCGTATTCCCCCACATCATCCAGCTTTAAGGGCATTTCGCGTGGAATCCCACCCTGAAAATCAGAGCACCCCCAGCAGTATTCCCCCAGCCTGTGGGCACTGGGAGAGGTCATTTCTGTTGAGAGTGCGAGGTTGCTTGAGGTGCCCAGAACCGTTACGCAGCAGCGCGTGTTTTGGTGTTTCCTTCGATGTCCTCCTGGTAGAGAATAACGGAGTTCAGCACATCAGCAAGGTAGCTCCCAGGAGCAGTGGGAGACACGGAGGGAGGACAACATGCTTCCAACAGGAGACGTTATGCTGGCAACCTGCATTGGAAGCTCATCATTGGAAAAAAGAAGTCAAGGCACTTTAAAAAAATCTCCTTTGATAGCGACTCAAGTTTGTAACCTGCAGTTGCTGGGTGGGGTTGGAACGAAGCTTGGTCTAGCCCAGTTTTGTAGCTCCAAAAAACGAAGGAAACATCACAGGCTGCACGGGAGAGTGGGCTGGGGAGCTGAAGCTGGCTCAGGGACGGCTGTTGAAGCTGCTGGCGCCGTGGGAATTGTTCTGCATTGGAAGGGCGAGGGCGAGCCCTGCAGGATAATCCTCTTCTGTTGGAGCTGCTGAAGCTGAGCCACGAGGAGCCAGTCCCGCAGCAGCGCGTTGTACCTGCTGGCTCCGAGGGGATGCGTAACAGGCCGCTTTAATGCACAAGGAGTTCATTAGCACCTACAGGGTGACCTGGCCATATCTCCAGAACAGGTCTGAGGGGTCCGTATTCTACAAAAGGGATGCTCTCAGTGGGAGGGGGAGAGCTGGGCAGTGTCAGTGCTGGTGGGGACAGGTACTAGAGGAAGAGCAGCAGTGCTAGGGGTACTTGGATTTCTTGCTCTGATAGTCCTTGACTCTTCACGCTCCTCTGAGCTACTGCTGTGGAGTAGCCATGCAGTCCTGGGAGCTTCTCCGAGGCTACTCTGTCCTCTGCAGCCTGCTTACCTAGCAGGTCTGACCTCCCATCTTGTGTCTGCAAAACAATTATGCTTCTAATTTATGCGGGTTCCCATTTATTTTCCTCCCATAATCGTGCCCCTGATGCTCAACCTACACAATAGCTTCCTTTTGATTAATTGCACCGAAATGAGTGCCAGTAACATGTCACGAGCAGTACAGCCTCGGTCAGTCGGAGGGCAGCGCTGATTGCATTGCTATGCAAATAGCATTTCTGGTCACGTTTGGTGCCAGGTGATCATTGACTTTGGCATTGACAGATCGTTACAGCCATTTGCAATAGCTATGTCACATGAAATTTGTCAAATCCCCATAAAATGAAAGAACATAACAATACTGTAAAAGTGTTGAATAAAAGTTTTGGTTACCTCTGTTAAGATGTCTTTTATCTAAATGATGCTTGATTCCTCCAGTTAATTCTCTGCTCATATTTTTCCTGCTTTGAAGTTTCTCAAAACCGAAACATCCCTTTTTTTTTTTTTTTACCTGAGTTTTTGAAATAGCTGGTGATGCTCGGGAAGCAAAGATGCAGTGATACTCCATGAGACCTCTTGTGCCATTAGGGTCGATTAGAGAAGTCAGAGAGCAGAGGAGGTTTCCTTATAGGCGCGAAGCAAGCAGAGCATCTCGTGCCCACTCCACTGCAGGTCTCCTCACTCTGGTTTATGGCTGAAATTCAATGTTTTCTCACCTCTGATCACCAGGTGAAGCAGATCATGGAGGAGGCGGTGACGAGGAAGTTTGTGCATGAGGACAGCAGCCACATCATCTCCTTCTGTGGTGAGTCTCTGGATGTTGGCGTGAACTGGGGGCTGGAGCACCCTCTTCACCCAGCCTGGCGCTGGGGCTGTGGTACGCGTGGTTCCTGGGAGCACGCTCCAGCTCTGGGGCCTTGTGCTGGGGCTTGGAAGGTGGTTAATGCCAGAGGATGAGTTGTTCTGGCAGCGGTCTGAGTCCCTGGGGCCGTTGCTCTCTACTTAAAATACATTGAGATGTGTCAAAAGAGTGGGGGATGTTGGCAGTGCATACAGTCGCTTAAGAAATACTAGAAATAATTTTTTTTTTTTTATTCCCTTGAGAATTGATTCAACAGAAAGTCTTAAGTCCAAATACTTCTTTGCTATTATGGAATACGAATTTATGAAAAGGAGCCTTTAGTCTGCCTAAGTGGAGGAGCAGAGAGGCTGGGGGCTGCTAAAGAACTTTAAATGGAGTTTGTGGAAGATCTGCTCTGATATTGTTTTGGTTTTGGGCTTGTTTTCTGGCAGCTGTACTCTTCACTTAGCCTGCTTTTTTCACCTATTTTGTTTTCTGCTGGTGTGACAATTTTGTAAATGGGGAAGTGTTTCAGAATGGATTCATCATAATCTCAGCAAAGCGTTTTTTAAAAACCTCCCTGAAGAGCTGTTGGCTTCTGTCTGCGATACGTGCCGGGGGCACTCTGGGCAAGGACTGCGGAGCAGGAGAGGAGGAGTATTTGTATCCCAAAGGTAGTGTGGAGCAGGAGAGAGCAGCCTTCTTCCTGGTGGCACGTGTCACGAGTTTGAGGCCAGGTCTCAGCACCCTGCCTGGTGCAGAGCTCAGCAGCCAGCACATCCCCGGGAGGAGCGTTTGGAGCAGCCTGCCAGCTCCCGTGGAGCAGCATGGTTTGTGGCAGCCCAAACTGCAACTGCGATGCCGTAACGCACGGCATGGCTGGTGAGCTCGCTTGGCAGCGGGGCCCAGGCTCCTCGGCAGCTGCTCTGCGCTGGAGAAGGCTCCTGGGGGCTGGAGAAGGCTCCTGGGGGCTTGACCAGCCCACAGAGCAGTGCTAATGGCCCAGCACATTGGCTCCCCATCTCTTCTCCGACAAATGAAAACATAATTTCGCCCTTTAATAAGATCGCTGCTGATCGTCAGAGGAGATTTTGCAATCAGGGTGGCAAAATTAGATTTTTCTGTTGTTCTGAGCCTTCTACGCAGCTTTGGTCACCCGTTCAGACTGGAGAATTTAAGTGTCTGCCCCAGGTAAAGCAGTTTCTTCAGCAGCTTCAGTTGTCCAGTCTGCCAAGTGCTGCCAGGGTGAGCATTTGCAAAAGTGGGGGGACCTGGCTGGTGGACTGGGGGCTTGTTTGAATTTGAAACCTAGGCAGAAGCCAATCAGTCCGTTGATAGCTGGGCAAGCACTTCAGGCTATCGGATGAGTGAGGTGGTTGCAGGCCAGGAGCCCTGGCCATGCTGGGTGCTGCATGGATCAGGAAATCTCTCAGCCCCCTGTGGGTGCAGGTGGGATGGAGCTGGAGCCAGATGCGGGGGCTTCAAGGAAACAAAGGCAGAGCATTAATCAGACACGTGAGCTGTGGTTTCTGTGCCTCGGCAGCCCTGTCAGTGTCAAGTGTTTACCCACTCACCCAGAGCTCGAGAGCGTGCTTTGGCAAGGCACCGGGTGCCCTCCATCTGCCTCTATCTCCTCACTGGTACCTGTCTGAGAGATGGATACTGGTTTTGGGAGATACCAGTGACCGCTGTGGAAGAAGAGCGAGTCCCCTGCTGTCCTCCAGATTGGCAGTGGGCTTGCACCATGGTGGTTTTCCCAGGTGCTGTCGTTTTTGAATCTGTTTATAGTCTCTTCCCTTGGCAGTGTTAGGTAGAGCAGCAGCCAGCATTGCAACAGACCCTTCTGACAGCCTCCTGCCAGACACAGTGGTTCTCCCTCCAGGCGATGCTCCTGGGGCCGCGTAGATGCAAAAGCTGTTGCTGTTGGTCACGGACAGCACTGGGCAAATGGTGGAGGTAGTTTGCTGAAGGTGGCTTGCAGAGGGCTAGTGGTTGTGCTGAGTGTCTCACCCTGTTGTGCTGCCCCGCTTGCGTGTGTGAGATGAGACTCCATCCACTAAAATCGTTGGAATTGCCCTCTGTGGGATGCTCCCTGATTTTTGCAAGTTCCTACACTGGACTCGTGATGGAAGTGGTTAGAGTTCCCCCTGCTGCTGACTTCCAGGGCAGGATGTCTTGTCTGGAGCAGATCTCAGGCACCTCCTTGGCCCTTGTTGCCATGCTGTGGTTAAACCCCTGAGACCAGGAGCCTCTGCAAAGCACTGGGATGGCAGAAACAACCCGTATTCCTTTCTGCAGGGCGCAGAGCTGCTGACAAACCTTCCCTGCTTTCTGCAAAGAAGCAGCAGCATTAAGGGAGGGGTCTGGTTGTGCCCTGCAAACGATATGGCTGAAAGGGCCTAAGGAGAGATTGCTACCAGCTGCCGGGAAAGCTATGTGTGGGTTTTATCTGTGGCTTGCTGTTTGCCGTCCCCTCTCCTCCCCAGGTGACAGCCAGCCAGCCCTGCGGTCCCTGCTCGAAGCCCAGCGTAGCTGGAAGGGGAGGCATTGCTCCTGCGAACTGAGGAGCCTGGGCAAGCGCGGGCTGTGTGCTCGGCATTGCTGCGGCCAGGGCTTTGGGACTGGGACGTGGACCTCGCAGGGTCCTTGGCTGAGCGAATTTCTTTAAAGGGCAATGCAGTAAACTCCTCTGTCATCCTGTGGCTCAGCCCTGGGACTGAAGCTGCCGGGGAACCTCTTTGTTCCAACACCACAAGCCCTGGCTTCCAGGTAAGGGGGTGGCAGCCTGTGCCCGTTTGGAGCCCGATCTGCTGGCTCTGCCCGCGGCTCTCAGCAGAGATGTTTGCTGAGTTACAGTCAGCTGCGCTTCCAGCACGGCCAGGCTGGGGCCATGCGTCTGCCGCTGAGCAGATGCTGCAGGCAGCCTGCAGGAGGGGAAGCAGCACTCCTCCATTTACAAATAGCTGAAGGGCAGCTTGCTAATTTGGAGACTGGGAAGAAAATGACAGAAGTGATGACAACTAGCTTTTGAAGAAGCTGCTCCGAGAAGGCTCGTGCAGCACTGTCGCTGCTGAGTAAGACTGTAGCATCCACAGACAGGCACATAAAGGAAAGAGAAGGGAGCTGTGGGGTCTCCTTCTCTGCTTTGGAGAGCAAATAGGCTGCCTTCTTCCTTTACTCCTGGGCCTTCGTTTGAAATACATGCAGATGCTTGTTTTGGGCCTGTGTGCCTTTGTACGCTGTCGACCGAATGGCATCGAAAGAGCAGAACAGACTTCAAGGTGTGACTCATTCTCTGCTTTTCCGTGCAGCACGAGGCTTCGCAGCCTGGAATTATTTATAGCCTCCTGCGACACGGAGCTGAGGCGTCCAGGCACGAAGGGCTCGTTGGTTCCTTCTGGCTTCTTAATGACGCTGCTGCACTTTCACTGGCTTCTGCTGTCTACACCTTCTGGTCTGTCTGCTGTCGCCCTCTCATTTGAATGGTATGTGCACCTTCCTTGGTGTGGTGGTGTGGCTCTCCATGAGCTGGCTGAGCTTATAAATAACCTCTTTCCCTGACAAGCCGAGCGTGCTGCAGGGCTGGCTCTGGGTAGGCAGAGCTGCCTTCCTTGCAGAGCCCTCCTCACCAGGCCCTCCTCATCCTCCGCGTAGCCAGTGTACCGCAAACCCCTTCTGATGAAACCAGTGGTCTGGCAGGAAAGGGCAGCTGCCCTGTTTTGCCTGCAAGGGAAGGGTTTGAAGCAGACAAACACGAGTTGGCATCTGTCACGTTCACGCTGCCCTGGGAGGCTGATGGAGAGCCGGCAGCGGGGCTGGGGGCCTGCGTGAACCAAGGGGTTTGTTGTCCAGATCAGTGCTAAGACTGCCTTTGTGCTCAACCCCCGAGTGGTTTGATTCGTGCCAGACCGCTCTCAGGATCTCAGAAATATCTTCAGTCTGTTGCCAAGAATCAAAACTCGCACTTTACCTGGCTGCAGCTGCACAGAGCCCCTGCACTGTGTGTCTCTGCTGTAGGTTGTATCCTTAGGGATGGGGAGAATCTCTACACAGTGTCTGTTTGCGGCACTGACAGTAAGTGAAGTATGAACTGGGCTCAAAAATCATAGGGTTAAAAAAGAACCTACCATTACCCCTGCATTTAGCATGGACAGGGTGCTCTTAGTTTATGTGCTCAAACCTCTGAGCCCTTGGGAGAGCACGGGGAGTTTTTCCTATGGAGACTGCACATTTGCATGTATTTTTGCCAGCAGAAGTAGTGTTTTGGAAAGGTTCAGGCTACGGCGTTGAGGACAGATGCTGATGATTGCTTTGTCTTGCTGGAGCATGCTGGAAGGCTTTTCACCAGCCTGGATTTTCTCCCGTGTGCTGCTCCCTGGCTGGCAGGGGGGTGTCCATGCCCTGGCTGTAAGGTGAACAAAGCAGTTTGCCACTCTCCTGCGCGAGCGTGAGTACTCTTGCTCTTCTGCTGGAAATTCGGAGTGGAACTGACGGCACATTGCACTGTGTCTGGCAGCTCCGGTGCCCAGCTGCACCGGGTGAGCGTGGGAGCCTGGCCAGGCTGGTGTTTGCTGCGGAGGCTGAGGCCACCTCCGAAGAGCTGGAGATGACTGCTTGAGAACAGGAAAATCCCCAAAAATACAAATTGGAGGAGGGGGTAATGGTGCCTGGCCCAGTTCTGGCAGCAGACACTGGGGCTGAAGCCCAGCTCCATCAGTGTGGCCCCACAGAGACCTCACCCTCGGTTCAGTCTTGGTGGAGAGGGGAAACCAGCCCAGGTTTTGAAGGTGCCGCTGCGATTTGCTGTATGCCAGCGTAACCTTACATGCCAAAAACAAAGCTGTGGCTTTTCTGCTTGCAATTCCACTTCCAGCTGGCTCCTGAACTCACTTGACTGGGGTCGATGACTGCTGCGCCGCTGTGGGAGGTTAGCAGAAGAGACCTGCGTGAGCTTTTAGGAGATGGCTGCTCCATGGCTGGGTGCTCTAAAATGGGCATGACTGGGTGCAGTCTCAACCATATAGGGTTGTTTGTGTCTGTCACTTGTGTTTCAGCCTTGGAGCGCAGAACAAATGAATGCAGGGATGTGGGGTGGTTTCAGCGTGTGTGAGGGAGAGGTGAGTCTTCTTGCGTTTGGTCCCAAAGCCAGGAAACAGTCTGGTCTTACTTTTGCAGCTGCAAATTGTCCTCAGGGACAGGTAGGAAGACTGATTCATGCATGGGCCGTGCTATTTGTAGCATGTCTGGGCTTCAGGAGGGTTTGTGCAGGGCTTTAGTTAAGAACTAGGTATCCATCCAGTGGCTCTGAATGGCTGGTTTTGGGTGAGCAGGACTTGGCTGGCCCAAATGTGTTGCTTTTCTGCTGTTAGCACAGGCTGTGTCTCGCAGCACCTGAGATGCCGCCCGCCCGCCCTGCCTGCTCGGCGGTGAATTCGGGCATGGCACTAAGCAGGGCAGAGATAATGAGAGCATCTCTCAGCCCTAGGAGCTGCTGTTGATAGGTCTGCATGAAATGTCTTTTTAAATGTCTCCACAGAGTTGTTCAGCTGTAGGAAAAAATGCCTTTCCAAGCGAGAGGCGAATCAGCATCTGCTGGGCGGCTGCAGGGAAGGCTCAGCGTGGCTGGCTCTGCAGCGTCGGGTTCCTGGGGAAGGAGGGGTGCCGGGGTGCCAGAAAGCTTGTTGTCAGACCCAGATCGATAGCCTGCAGAACTGTGGGTCTGTGTAATTTTCCAGCGCTTTGATCAGCCTGTTTAATAAGTCTGTGTTTGACACTAGACATCCATCCTGAGCCCTCCCAGGAGACTCCGGCAAACAGATTGCTGGTGGAGCCTGTACGTGTGCGTGTCTTTCTGTGGAGTCATCGCCGTCTCCCATTGCTGGCAGAGCCGGCTCCCCGCTCGCTGCGGGACCAGGCAGGGAGCCCGGCAGGAGAGGGCAAGTGGCCGGCGCTTTCTGGGCACTGGCTGTGGTCTGGTGAGCGCCTGAGGCTGCCTTTCGGCAGAGCCCAGTGCAGGGAGTTAGGCAGGGACTTCGCTGCTGAGTACCAGCTGCGAGGAGCCACCACCGAGCTGGGAGGATCTCCCAAGCCAGACTGAGCTGCTGGCGTTGACTGTGGTTTATCCCCAGGTTCTCTATTGCCTTTAGGTTTTTTTTGGAAAATGTTTTGTGTGAACCCTGAGATTTTTTTTTTTTTTGTGAAAAAAATTGCCCCATTTCCTCTGCTGCTTTAGAAATCCTCAGTGTGCCCATCTCTCGCTCACAAGCTTTCTCCTTCTCGCTTGGATTGTCCCAGCACAGGGGGCCAGGGGGCGAAATCTCCTGTTCCAGCCTTACCCATCCCTCAGACTGGGCCGGAGGGAAAACTTCAGCGAGTTGTTTGGTTTCTCTACAGTCTTCAAGAAACCTGGGAGGAGAATGTCAGCCTGTTTGTCTGCGTTGCAAAGCAATTATCTTACCTGGAGAAGATGCCGTGCGCTTGCTTGTTAGTTGTCTCATGTCTGATGAGGACATTTTCCTGAAGGCCAGGTGGGGGTGTTCTCTCCCTTAAAATATATCGTCTGAGGAGTTCTACGTCCTATCCTTCCATCTAGCCCATTGACTAATGATGGTGGCTGGACTGATGAGCACACTGGAGAGAAGGGAGAGGGACTCGTGCGCTGAGCTTGCAGAGGGACCCCAAGTCTGGCGCTCTGTTGGCAGTGCCCTCCCCAATGACATTGCAAAAACCTGCCCTCTGTCCCAGGCTTGGCTGGGGCTGCTGGCCCCGTAGGCAAAACTGGTCCCCTGAAATGGTTTCAGACCCCTTTAGCCAGGGGAGCAGAGGCAGATGTGTCGCTGTGCGGTGCACAGCCACACTTAGCTTCAAGCTGTTAAACCACAGATAAGCTGTTTACTCCCACAGGCTTAACCTGAGTGACTCTGTGCGCTGGCTCTTGGCACCTCCTGAGCCGTGCGATTACTGCCACACCATGAGCTGGTGGCTCCTCTGCTGGGAAAATCACTGCTCTGGTAACAGTGATCGTGCCGGTGCGGACCTGGAAGCAGGATGCAACCTCTGTGCATGTTGAGATTTCCTCCCAGCGTTAGCATTGATTTGTTTGCATTCAGCATATCGCGGAGCGGAACCCGATCCTGGCGTTTTCAGAACAACGGGCTGCGAGGCACAGTGGTCCAAGTCCTTTCTCCCTCTCTGCTTTATGAATGAACAAAGCACTCTGAGAAATCCTAATCCAGACTGCTAGCTTGGCACGTCAGTGCAGACTGCTCGCTGTTGGTGGCACGGGGATACCACCTCTGTGGTCCGAAAGCTGCACGTTCCCATTTCATCACCAGTCTAGTAAGGTCGCTGTAGGCTGTTGGTTGGTCAGAGAAGTGAGTCCGAGACAAGTTAGGCTGCCTGACTATCTCAGGTGATTTCAGGAAGACCCCGGATCTACTTTAACAGGCACAAGTTAACTGTCCGTTGAAGTAAGTACATCTTCGCACACCCATGATTCATGTTTACTTCCATCAAGCTAGCCCTTTTGTCTGGATCAGCCAAACTTCTAATAGACGTCACCAACCTCAATTTTTCTGTTTTGCAAAACTGAAATTGTGCTTCTGTATAGTCAGCAGAACTGATGACTCCGTGGGCAGAGAAGCTGTACCACTGTCTGCTGCTTTGGGTCAGAAGACATCTGCATTCCCTAATCTCCTGTCTGCTCAGGCAGGAATAGAACATGGTGCTGGTTTCCTCTTGGGAGACATTTCTGCTGTGGAGTAAGGTCATGGATGCGGCAGGAGACTGGCTGTTGTGACATGGGCTCCGAGTTCTCCTGCCGCTTCACTGACGACTTTGCTCTGTTGCAGCTGCTGTGGAAGCCTGTGTCTTGTACGGCTTGAAGCGGAGGGCAGCAGGATTCCTCCGCAGCAACAAGATAGCAGCTCTGTTTATGAAGGTGGGCAAGAGCTTTCCTCTGGCAGAAGAGCTTTGCAAGAAGGTGCAAGACCTGGAGCAGCTCATTGAGAACGCGTAAGGCACCAGCATTGCTGTTATCCCACACGTCGCTTGCGTTTCGCCGTGGTGTGTAGTTTGGGTATGGCTGTGGACCTCAAAGTCCAACTTGAGCCCCTGCAGGTGGAATTGCTCTTTCAGTGGAGCAGAGTCCTGTCTTGGGCTTTTGATATCTTTGAACTGGTTGTTTTTCTAGAAGACTGTGAGTTACAGTTGTGGTTTGGACAAGGTCTTACTTCCTTTGCTCCTTGTCTCGTGCTTAGGAACAGCTAAGCATGTTTGCTCCTGCACTGTCACAGTTTATGGACCAGTGCACTAAGCCAACTGGAACCAAATTTGGTCTGCCTCAACGTGCAGGGCTTGAACCTGCAGTAATTCAGCTTCTGCTTGAGAGTGGCTTACTCATCCTTGGACAGGAACCAGGGAGATGGATGGTGCAGCTACCTGGGGGCAGGAATCTTTATGCTGCGCTTTGCTTGTGAAGTGCTGTCCTCAGGCACTGCTGGAAAAGGTGTGTGGGTTGGAGGACTCTCTGCTGAGGCACAGGCTTGTTGCAGGGTGCGTTTGCAGTGGGAAACCTATTTATTGAAGTCAGTTTTCAAATACAGATGTGGACCTTCTGGCCTAGGGGTGGAATAGATGAAGGGAGCAGTCTCCAGAGCCCTGTCCCCATGCGGTTCCCTGGGCATCTCCCAGCCACCACAGTCAGCACCGCTGAAACCCCGGCCTCGTGCCCCACAAGGTGCTGTGAGTGCCCTGGGCTCCCACAGTGCTCAGTAGTGAGATGTTGTTGTCTTTTGCCTTCTACCTCTAAAGGCGAAATCAAGTCCAGGGCATCCCGGAGAATGTGCGCAAGATGCCGAAGCTGCCCAACCTGTCTCCTCAAGCCATCAAGCACCTCTGGATCCGCACAGCCCTGTTTGAGAAGGTCTTAGATAAAATCGTGCATTACTTGGTAGAAAACAGCAGGTGAGTGCTGGCACAGGCCAACCATTTGCCCCTCCAAACTCAGTACCAGCATCTGCCCCTTCTGACGGTCCTGGAGGCTTTGCTGGCTGAGCTGTGTCCAGGTGGACCAGAGAAGTCCCTGGGTGGGACAGGCTGGTTGTGTTGCTCTGTGCCCAGCATGGGGACTCTGAGCGATTCCCTGCTGCTGGTGGCCACCGTACACTCCCTAAAATAAAGACAGGCCACCCTTGCTCTGCTGACAGCTGGGTGTTGGGGACCGCATCGTCCTTGTCTTCTGAAAACTGCGTGCTGTGGTGTCCTGTCCTGGGGAGGCATCATCTCCAGTCTTCAGGATGTTTTGTTAGGAGATGGTGATGCAGTGTGCTGCAGGAGGGCATCTGATCCCCAGGAATTTCACAGCTACCAGAAACAGTCTGTTAAGGGCTTCTTGCCCTCTCACCATCAAGGAGTGATACAGAAAGAGAAGGGCGTTACAGTGATTTAGAACTACTGTCTCTGTCATTTTGCAGTCCCAGGGGGCTGAAATGCTACAGCATTCTGCTCTCTTTTATTTCTTCTAGTAAGTACTATGAGAAGGAAGCTCTCCTGATGGATCCCGTGGATGGGCCAATTCTTGCATCTTTATTGGGTAACGCTTTCCTCTTGCCTTACTTCGATCGCTTGCTTTCCAGACCTCTGTTCCCAGTTCTGTGATCTGGGGTGTGAAATGCAGAGGTTTTCTAGTAAGAACTTCAGAAAACTTAATAGCCCTGGACAGGTAGCCCCAAGGAGTGCTTATAAAGACCTCACGATGCCCACCTGCTGAGCAGTGAATAGAGATGGAGGGTGTCAAGGCTGAGCTTGGGGTTTCCTTTTCTTGCACAGGCTTCAATAATACCGATGGGCATGAACCAGGGCTGAGGCCGGGGTCTGGGAAGCAGCGTGGTGCTGCAGCGCAGGGCTCGTCATGTACACCACCAGGCAGGCAGGGGGTTACTGCTCACTGCCAGGGCTGGCTGACCCCTCCAAATTCTTCCCCGCTGTTACACAGCGCAGCAGCAATGTGTGCTAAGCCTGCTGCTTGTTGCCTGCTGTCCCACCAGCCCTGCTCTGAGATGCTGGGCTCCGGGGATCTGAGAAGAGACCACAGTCTTTGGAACAACACCAGTGACTTCCTTATGTGTGCGATTTTCATTTCTGTGCAGTGGGGCCCTGTGCGCTGGAGTACACGAAGATGAAGACGGCTGACCACTTCTGGACAGACCCCTCGGCTGATGAGCTGGTTCAGAGGCACCGGATCCACAGCTCCCACTGTCGCCAGGACTCGCCCACCAAGCGCCCGGCGCTCTGCGTGAGTCGGGGGCGGCCAGGCTGGGAGGGACAGCCCCTGGCAGCGCTTCTCCTGGGGTGCACAGGCAGCACTTGAGGTTCCATCTGCTTCAAAAGGGCTGTGAAACCCTCTGATGAGAGAGTGTAGAAAAGTGCAGTTACTTGAAGTCTTCGAGCCAGAAGTGCCGGGAACGTGGGCTGTGGAGACCGCAGGCGTGCTGGACTAACACAGCGCTGCATCGTGGGGTTTCCACCCTTTGGGAACAGCATGTGTGATGGAAAAGCAAAGGCAGCTGAAGTCTGCTCTGTTTATTGCAAATAAAGCGCACTCCTGGGGCTTCTCTAAGTACAGAATCAAGCTTGGCCAGAGCCAGGAATCCTCTTAGAGGACACAAAGGGAAGGATTTCTAGTAAGGTCTTTCTTAAGTGTATAAGCGAGGAGGGAATGAGGTTTCAGGAGAAGCTTTTTGAAAGCAAGAGGCGTCTGTGCTGACCTCACGTTTGTAGGTGGATCTCTTCCAGATTCAGAAAAGGCATTCGAGTGGCAGTATGGATGACCGGCCGTCACTGTCTGCCAGGGACTACGTGGAGTCGCTGCACCAGAATTCCCGAGCCACGCTCCTCTACGGCAAGAACAACGTCCTGGTGCAGCCAGTAAGTACCTGCTGGGGCATCTGGGTTTTGCAGTACTGCTCTGCTCCCCGCCAGGTGATTCTATCCCAAGTTGCTCTTCGATGGAGAAAAGCACAGGCTCATTTCGACTCTGGGAAGGCAGTGACTGGGCTGTGTTTGCTGAGGTCCTGGTGATGGATCCTCCCAATCGAATGGAAGACTTGTCTGAGTAGAAATAGGCTCCTTTCTTGACCAGAGGCCACAAAATGCCTCCTCCTGTCCCTTCGTGCTTATTGTAGTCAATTAAATGAAGCGCAAACTGCTTAAGTGGAGTTCTTAAGTTTGCCTCAGCTGGGCAGCTGCTCTCGGCGCTTTTCCAAGCTGGTGAGGTGTCCTGTTGTCTCTGCTGGCAGGTTTTGCAGGGTCACTGTGGGTTTCTGACTGCTGGTGAGTGGATGGGCTCGGGGCAGCAGGCAGAGCTGTGCTACGGTGCAGGGCTGTGCTCCAGGGCATGGCTCAGCTTCAGGTAGCCTGAGGTGGTGCTTCATGCTTCTGGCATCTTCCAGCCTGCTCTCACCGGCTCACTCTCTCCCTGTGTTTCTCTTCTCAAGCGAGACGACATGGAGGCAATCCCGGGATATCTGTCCCTTCACCAGACTGCCGACATCATGGCGCTGAAGTGGACTCCCAACCAGCTGATGAATGGCTCCGTGGGGGATCTGGACTATGAGAAGAGGTGACTGTCTCCGAGTGCACACTGACGTGGGGCAGAGGGGAGGCAAATGTTCCCCGGGTTCAGAGTTTGGATCTGGTGTCCAAGGCCATCAGTGAGTTTTCCCACTGACTGCAGAGCAAAGCAGTCATCCTTGAGTCTGTAAGAGGAGAAGAGAGAGGGAAGAGGCCTGAGGTGGGCTGCAGGAGGTGGGGTGAGGTGCTGTAGTGTTGCCGGGAAGTGTTCAGCAAGGGACCTGGAGGGTGCTTGTTCTGAAAGATGCAACGTGGCTTCATTTGTTGCCCTCGGGGGTTTCCTCAGGAGAATGCCTTCTCTACACACGAGGCAGTGCTTTCAGGTTTATTGTGGTTATTTTAATCTGGGGAACTGCGGAGCTCATCAACAGGGGAAGAGTATCTGCAGAGAGGGGGGACATGAGCGGTTCCCAGTTAATCACACCTTGGTAAAAGAGTTTGTGCCGTTTTGTAGTGCTGTTTCATTGTAGTCTGCTGCTGATCCTCCCTGTGGGTATTGAGAGTCCCTTGGATTTAACGGAATCCCTGGAGCTTGTTTCTCCAGGGGGCCTGGAGTCTGCTTAGTTTGCTTGGGTGTATTGCTGTGCCCTTTTGCCCGGGATTGCCTTACGGGCGGCTGGCATGTCTCGTGAGAGCTGCAGTCACTTTAACAAACTACAGAATCATGCCAGGCCCCAGTTTGCCTGAAAAATGAAAGAAAGAAAGAAAGAATGAAAAAAAAAAAGTCCTTTTCCACCAGGAAACACTTCAGGAAAGCTGGGATGTTTAGGACACCGATTCTTTGACATGGGGTAAAGGTTGTCTTCAGCAAAACTTGTTCTCAGTTTTGTTTATTATCAATTGTAGTCTTCTGGGTTTTGTTTATCTGTGTTCTTTTCATCTCCCCTTTCTTCTTGGCCCCTGGGCCGTTCCATTATGCCTGGTACCCTCCCCCTAAAATGCTATTTTCATCTCTACACTACTTTTCTGAGTTCTTGACTTGGGCATCAGCCTAAGCTCTAAAACTTCCCAGTGTCAAGACATGACCAAGGAAGAGAGGAGTCAGATGACAAAGTAAGTATGAATCTACAAGGAATGACTCTTACACACCCCTTCCCATCCTTAACTGTCTTTATGAGCCTTTATTTTAAGCACTGCTTTTGTAAAGTGACAGATAATGCTGCTCAGAATCTGGAAATTGCTTTGTTGCGAAAAAGTAGGATGTTATTAAACGCCGACACCCTCACAGAGCTCTTGCTAGGCTCTCCGCAGAAATGAAGCCTTGCGTGAGGCCGTGTGTCTGCTGGCGAGATGCCCTTCCCTGGCTTCCTCCTGGCGTCTCTCTGCCCCTCTGTCCTGCCCGGTGACCAGCAGCTCCCCAGCATTTTCTCCATTTGCTCAGTCACCTCGAGGTGCCTGTGCTCAGTGAACGCAGCTCTCCAGCAGAAGCAGCTGGGACCAAATCTATTTTCAGCTTTGAAAAAATCCATAAACTGCAAGGGTTTATTTCCCCCTCCCTTGACAGGAGCTCAGCAAAGCAGCAGCCCAGGCTTGGCCTGCACTGCACGTTCCCTTGGGGCTCCGGGGCTGCTCCTACCAGCTTCCTGGGGCTCTCCCAGCACTGCAGCAGGGCGAGGAGTCCTTTCCGGGGTGCCTGGAGGAGAGAGCTCAGCTCTGCGGGGCTCCACGTCCCTCCCTGCAATTTCTAGGATCCATGGGCACATGGTCCATGTCTGGGAATGACACGAGGGTAGAGAAACAGCCCAGGGCAGGTGGGACTGGACTTCCCCTGATGGAGCTGTAGTAGCAGGGCCAGTAACTGGTTTGGGAGGGATGTTGTCACTTACTCGGGCTGGCTTCATGGCAGTCGCGCTGCTTGCTGGGACCTCATCCTTTTTGTAGCTTCCTCTGGCACCAGGGTGGCTGGAGGCAGGATCTGGAGCCGATGCGAACAGAAGCAGAGCCTCTTGCATCCCTGGAGCTGACGACTTCCTCTCTTTCTCTGTTCCAGCGTGTACTGGGACTATGCCATGACTATTCGTCTGGAGGAGATCGTCTATTTGCACTGTCACCAGCAAGGTAAGACCAGGGTGGGGGGCTGCCAGAGGGTGTTATCACCCTGATGTTTGCTGCATTAGATCTTTGGGGAGTCCCTGTGTGGGGCTGTTTTGATTCAGCTCCAGGGCAGATGTCCAGAGCTCTGGGTGGTCACTACTATGTAAATACTTCTAGGAAAACCTTTAAACCAGCTCCTGGCTGTGGTGCCTGGCTGGGCAGTGCTCCCTGCAGGGCAACGCTCTGTGGTTTTCCAGGGTGCTATCTCCCAGGCAGGCCTTCTCCAGGGCCCCAGACTTGTGATGGACTTAGGGAAGAATCCAAACAAGGAAGAAATTCTTTGTTTTGCACACCAGAAAGACAATAGCCTCAACTTTCTTGCCTGTCCTCCGCATTTTTGACTGGTAATGTTTCCCTCATTCATATGTCTGTCTTCTCTCTGCTGTCACTGTTGCCAATAGTAGACAGCGGTGGAACGGTTGTCTTGGTGAGCCAGGATGGGATTCAGAGGCCCCCGCTGCGCTTCCCCAGAGGAGGGCACTTACTGCAGTTCCTGTCCTGCCTGGAGAACGGCCTCCTGCCCCACGGGCAGCTGGATCCACCCCTCTGGTCGCAGCGGGGAAAGGTAGGCGCCCTGAAACCGGGCTTGTTCCTGAGCCCACGGCACTGGGGGTTCTTGCTGGAGTGTCTCAGAGCAGCGCTGATGGGGAGGACCCTCTGCTCGGCGTCAGTGGCTGCTGCATTTTAAACTGTCCACCTCCCGAAACCATGAAGGAAGGTGGGCTTGAAATACGACAATTGGGTTTAGTTCGTGGCCTTCACCAGATAAACAGACCCTTCTGGGCAAGTCAGAAGGGATGTGGTACGGGGTTGCTGGCCATGAGGCATGGTGGGTTTGGTTCTCATGGACCTGGCTGTGCTGCGTTGATAATACATACCCTGCGCACAAACAGGTTTATATATTCACTGCGTAATTGAAAGCTTAATCCAAAGGCTTCCAAAGAGAAGCTGCTAATGTTGTCCGGGCTGACAAAGCACGTGCTCTTGTTGGGCAGGAGTTCGGCAAGCGGGGCGGCCACCATGCTGGCCAGTGTGGTGGGGTGGCTTGTGAAGAGCAGGTTTCTTCATCTAGGGGAAGGTGTTTCCCAAGCTGAGGAAGCGAAGTCCCCAGGGCTCCTCCGAGTCTGCGTCCGACAAGGAAGATGACGAAGCCACGGATTATGTTTTCAGAATAATCTACCCAGGGACGCAGTCTGAATTCGGTGAGTGCGTTGGCAGAGAGTGTTTGGGGTGGGTTATATCGGGCTGTATGAGCAGCCAGAGACGCAGCACTGACAGGCACATTGCAATTTGCGCCAGCGAATGGTTCCAGAGAAATGAGCTTGCTTTTGTACTACCTTTTATTCAACTTCATGTATGCGTTGGGGTTTTGTTTTGTTTTTTTTTTTGTTTTAACCTTTCACGTGCTACTGAATCCTTCATTTCTGCAGTGACGCAACAGACCATGACTGCCTTAATAGTTGAAAAAAGAATTCTTGCGCAAAAGGTTCACTTTGGTCATGTTCCTTGGGGGTCACTTTTCTCTACCACAAGCCTGGGTTCTTCTCTTGCTATGACCAGGCCAGCTCAGCAAGTGCTGCATTAAATCCAGCTGTGTTCCTCAGCGTTGCCTCTGCAGCGCAAAGGAGAGGTTACAGCAGCCTTTGCCGCATGCTGCCAGGCTTGACCCGTGTGTCTCCGCTCCATAGCTCACAGGGCAAGGGAGAGGATGCTGCTCTATTCACCGAACCAGAAATCTCTCTTAATGTCTGGTTGTGAATTACCTGAACAATGTGGTTGGCTGAAGTGACTGTACATTTGTCCTCACTCTTCTGTGGGATACTAAGAACAAATTTTTGATCTCTGGGAGCATCGTAGATGACTTTATAAGGGGGAAAACCGAGAGTGCAGTAGAAGACTTGTGAAGTGCTTTTAAAAAGCTGTGAAATTTGATCAAAAACTTCTTCCTGTGTTTTTGAGGCTGGAAGGGGGGCAATCACAGAATCTCCTGTGATTCCTCCGTAACATCACTGAAGGTTATACTTGGTTCTCCCTGCCTTTAGCTGACTAACACAGTTTGGCGAGTCAGATAAAAATCTGATTGAGGCTAAAATAGCAGATAGAGATGCTCTTTTTTGTAGCTTGCTTTTGATCTACCCCTTAAAATTCCATGCTGAGGGCCATATTTTCTGTGAAATGAATTGCTGCAATCTCCTTAGCTGGCATCATCAAAGTCTGTGCGGTTCCTGTGGACCTGCCGAGAAGGGGGTGGAACCGCATCAGTTCTTTCTTCTCTACAGGTTCTTCCTTTCTCCCCTTTCATTTGTGCCCTTGTCCTCTCTCTGTGTCCCTAGTTACCACTAATGGTAATTTTCATCCATTCCTTCCGTCTGTGATCTCCATCACTGCTGTGAGAGGGAAGATCGCGAGGACTCCAGCTGCAAGCAAGATAGTGGTGATCCCTAAATGGTTTATGAGCCTCCCCATCACGTCCCGACCTCCCCTTGCTGCTCTGGGGGCCACTCGGCATCAGTGTAATGCGGCTGTCGTTTGTGTCTGGTACTGCTGCTTGCTTGTGTTGTCACTTGACAGTTCCTGCAGAGGTGTCCCCTGTCACTGCTGACCATCACTGACCCATCAGCACCTGCTCAATGTGAAGGAAATAGGAATAGTTCAACATTTTTTTTTTTTTCTTGCTAGTTATTCAATACCACAAGCAGGAAGAGTCCAAGGGTGAGTGAGGAAGCCCTGTCCCAGCTGGAAGCTGGGATTTCTACCACGATTTCATTTCCAAGGAGAAGCAAATAGGATTATTCTTCATTAACCTTTGTCCACGTCCTTCACCTTCATCACAACGGCCTGTTCCAGGCCAGAACATCGGCCGAGCTGCTCAGGGTGGGGGCGTCTCGGCTCTCGGGTCTGCATGCTCCCCTCGCACTGGCTCTGTGCCCGGCCGGTTTGCGGGGCGATACCTGAGCAGGATCCGAGGCCCTCGCAATAGCACTTCTGAGTTTAAGCAGGGATTTAGCAAGTGACAACATAAAGAGCTACTTGCTCCTGCTGTCTTTCTCAGCTTCTTCATCAAAGCCTTTATCTCCTGTCTTTCCCTGAATCTTGGATGGGATCCTAATGTTTGAGGGATGGGGGCTTTTCCCTTTCAGTGATCCACTCTTCCTCGGACGACGGTCGGTTTCAATCATGTTTTTTCTCATCTGTGTGACAGTCTGTTGCAGCCCCTTCTCTCGAGTCTCTCTGGGTTGGGTGTTTGTTTTCTGCCTTGGTGGGCACTCAGCAGTTTAAGATCACCTTGCTGAAGGCGCTGTAGTTAATTAGCAGATGGTTCTCGCTCGCTCTCATCAATGCTCTTTGTTTCCTTTCCTTTCTCCTGAGCTCACCAGTGCTGGTGCTGTGATTACCTGGTGTGGGTCCTACCTGGTTGCTGGAGTCTCCTTGGGAAGAGTGTGGGATGCTGTGCTTGTTAATCAAAACTTACCTCTCTGTTGACCTCCCGTGGCTCACCTGACGCTGGGCAGTGCCGGCCTGAGCTGATGCTCCCCTCTCTGTCCTCTTACAGTGCCCCAGGACCTGATGGACACGTCTGGTGCTGGCCTGCCTCCCATGTGGCAGCCCAGCACCCGCAAGTCCTCCTGCTCCTCCTGCTCTCAGAGTGGCTCCTCCGACGGTGGGCCATCCAATGGCTGCAGCCATGAGAGGTATGACGGCTCTGCTGCTGCTTGCTTTGAGAAATGCAGGTGAAATAAAACAAGGGTTACAGGTGGATGGCTGAACTAGAGCTAGGTTGTCCAAGGACCATTTGCAGGTGCCAGTGGGCTGAAGTGAGGCTTGTCCCCCTCATCTGGGACATCTCAGCTGCTCTGTGTCCATGTCCTGACCAGAGGTCCTGTGGTGCACCTCTGAAGGCAAAGCTGTTCAAATCAAAGCAGGGGCTGAGGGCACGCCTGGGAGCATTTCCCGTCCTCACATCCAGTACGTTTTTATTTGCAGAGCTCCGCTGAAGCTCCTGTGTGACAATATGAAGTACCAGATCCTCTCCCGGGCCTTCTATGGCTGTGAGTACTTGTCACATCCACGATGCCTTGATATGTGTGAGGGCAAGGGGTAAGGTCCTGGGCTCCAGGCTAGCAGTGGTGCTGAGGCAGCAGGGCAGTGGCCAAGGGTGCTGGGACCAGTTTGTTGCACGCAGGGCCCTATGTGCACATGCTCAGGATTGGGAGCAAACGTTTGAACTCTGACCCTTGGACTTCAGCAGCAGTGCTGGTGGTACAAGATGATGAGATACTGACCTGTCCCAATGGACTCCCTGCTTTGCTGCTTAGGCTGAGTGCGGCTTCAGAGGATCTTCTTCAGGGACCGGAGTCATGAGGGCTTTCTCCTGCACTTCATCCTCGTGGCTCCCTGAGTTCCCCAGCTGAATGTTTGCTTCTGCCTGATGCAGGGCTGGCCTATTGCA
This sequence comes from Stercorarius parasiticus, assembly GCA_013396915.1. Taxonomy (NCBI): domain Eukaryota; kingdom Metazoa; phylum Chordata; class Aves; order Charadriiformes; family Stercorariidae; genus Stercorarius; species Stercorarius parasiticus. Next base: position 480,669 of record VWZL01006098.1, on the reverse strand, counting down.
GACACCTCTCCACGGTGCGAACCCACCTGTCTGCGCTGGTTAACCACAACATCGTGTCTCCTGACGTGCCCTGCAACGCCAGCTCGGGGCTGACTGTGGACATATGGCAGAGATACCTGCAGGACAGCACGGTAGGACTCGTACTCTTGGGACATGCTGGTTGTGGTGGGCTTGTGATGTCCAGGGCAATGTCACGTAAGCGGTTGTAGCATGATAAGGTAAAGCACATTAAGAAGTTCCCTGAGAAGAGAAGTCAGAGAGCCTGCTCCAGGCTGCACAGAGCCCGGGGCTCCTAATCTTCAACATATGGAAGCCAGGGAACGAAGGCTGCTCTCCTTAACGTGCTTCTGTTCAGAGCCTGTCTGCAGCAGCGTCTTGTCACCCTCAGTACTGGGGTCTTGAGGGGGGTCCCACCACGTCGTTACGGCAGGATAGCTGTAGAGCTGTGACCAGTGCCACAATCCTGACGTGCTGCTGGTGCTCAGAGGCACAGCAGTGACCTTGAGTGACTTTGGCGGGCCACTTTCTGGCTGTGGTGAGCCAGTGTTTCCTAAAATGTCCACCCGCAGGGGTCTCTGGCTCTACTTAAGCCCAAGCGGAGACCTGAGAGATCATCTGCAACGGATGGGCGGCGAGTTTGCGGGTGGTCAGTGTCTGGGCAGCACTCTGGGTGCTAAAAGGCGGCACGGCCAGGCTGGGGTTGCCCTTGTATCTGCCAGCTGATGGGCTCTGGCCCTGGCTGCGTCTCTGCACTGACTCGGAGCTCTTCCCACAGACTTACGAGGACCAGGAGCTGCTGCGGCTGATCTACTATGGCGGGATCCAGCACGAGATCAGGAAGGCTGTCTGGCCCTTCCTTTTGGGCCATTATCAGTTTGGGATGACGGAGGCAGAAAGGAAAGAGGTTGGTACGGGTGTGCTTGCCAGTTCAGCAGCCTGGCGTATTGCATTGGTGTGCCCTGAGTATTTCACACCTTGAAGTGTCTATGCCAGAGTCCACCCTGTGAACCCACTGGGCACTGTGTCCCCTTTGTATTGTGGCTGTAGATAGGAGGTGGGAGAAAGACTCAGATAAGCAGGAACTGATAGGACCAAGCTGTTGGTTGTTCACGTTCGGCGCCCTGTGCACCTCTGGAAGGCAGGAAGGAGGTGGATGGTCATTTTTCTGTCCCAATTTTTGCGAGGTTTTGTGGGTCACACTCTGGCTGTCACTGTGCCGGAGATGGGTGACTTTATGTCCCATCTAGCCATAGCTAACGCAAGCATGCACTTAACTTATCTGTGCAGGGCTGTTTGGGGGATAGAGGAGGCACCAGTTTCTGGGCTGTTCCATGGGCATCCGTTCAAAGACCCTCTCTCTGTCCCTCCAAACGCTGCAGGCTGATGACCAGATCCGTACCTGCTACGAGCACACCATGGCGGAGTGGCTGGGCTGCGAGGCCATTGTCCGGCAGCGGGAGAAGGAGTCGCACGCGGCAGCTCTGGCCAAATGCTCCTCCGGGGCCAGTCTGGATTCCCACATTCAGAGGATGATGCACAGGGACTCGACGATCAGCAATGAGGTGAGGGCACAGGGGCTCGGGAAGGGCTGTGCCCGCCCAGGCTCCGTGTTGGCTAGTGCTGCAGGGAGGGATGGAGGTACAGTTCTTGTTCGCCCTCCTCCCCTTACCTCTGCCTGCCTCTGTGCTTCGTTACTGTAATCAGTGCAAGTTAGGATTGGAGCTTTCTTACCTGCTTTCTTTTGCCTGCTTTTCCGGAGTGTTTAGCAGCAGGCGCGGGTATCTCCTGCAGTATGACCCCAGTTTCCATACTGTGTGGTACTACACTGACTGAGAGGTTTTGCTCTGCAGCCTGAGTGATGTATTGAAGGTCTAACAAATTCGCTGTGGTTCTTGCAGCCGCAGTATCTGCAGCGGCACTGTACAGCTCTGCATCTGTGACCCTGGGTGAGGGTGCTGGGTGCAGAGAGCCTGAACGGCAGGGGCAGCAGGGAGATGGCAGGGGGTCTTGGCAGAGGGAGATGGGTCAACCAGGACCCCAGAGCTCGTTTATGGAACTGCGTGTCCAAATCCAGACACTCTCGCCAGTCCTGTGAAATGATCCTTGTGGGTACTTCTAGAGAACAAGAGATAGTTATTTTCGTAACCCAGTTTGCACTCCTGGGGCACATCAGGATTAGCTGCCTGGAAGTCAGTGTTGAAGTAGGGGGAGAGGAAGACCATGTTTTTGGCACTGAGGGGCTGTGAAGCATGTCAGTGGGCTTCTTGGCTCCCTCTTCCATCAGCTGCTCAGCACAGAAGAAGCCTGGGCCGCTGCCCGTGGGCAGGAGGAGTGGGGTGGCTCTAGGACAGGCTGTGAAGTAGCCTGTGGGGCTTGGAGCAGCCTCGGTACACCGTGTCCCACCACCCAGCTCCATGGGACTGGCTTTTAGCAGTGCAGCGAAGAGTTAGATCCAAAGGGTGTGGAGGGAAAAGCCTGTTAAAGGAAAGGCAGTCCTGGGAACAGAGTCCAGGGAATGTTTCTGTGTGGGTTTTGGAGGAGAACAGCCTGGCACAGCAGAGCGAGCAGTGCTGGGTTATCTACCTCGTGCTGCCATACTGTAGGAGAACGGGGGCCAAGCCGAAAAGGGCCCAGCAGGTGCAGCATTAGAGACATCGCCTGGTTTCCTCTGGGGAAACCGCGTGGATGCTTTTGGAAGGAGATGAGCTCAGCCCCAACCACGTGGGCTACGTGTGTGTACAGAGAGGGAGAGATGCAGGGAAGGCGAGTGCGAAGCGGGGTCTGTGTGCAGGAGCTGGGTGACACCGCTCTCGCAGGGGAGCAGAGGGCGGCTGCACGGCCGGTGCTGCTGAAGCCCCATGAGTCGTTGCCATCCCCACAGCATCTGCGCCTTCGTGGTTCTTTTGTGTCCACGTCTGCCTGTTCTGGGAACACGGGCTGGGAGGGGAGCTGGCAGAGCTAATACATGCAAAGGTTCACCCTTTTCCCATCTCAACCTGAGATTTCCTGCTGTAAAATGCTCCCATGGTAATGGAGGAAAACTATCGCCCTTCCTCTCTCCATCAGAGCCCTGCCCAGCAACCCCCCACAATACTAGGGTGGGGACAACTCCTCCTGCTGTTCTGAAAGTGCCTTGTTTTCTTAAAACCCTCTTTGTTTGTGTGTGCTGTTGTTGCAATGCTCTCTGCAGCCCGGCTCCCGTGCAGCGTGAGCAGCCGCGGGCTCCTGCCCTACCCGAAGCCTGGCGCAGGGACGGCTCAGATAACGGGGAGGGCTCGCTCTTAAGTAAAGGCTCGTTGCTGGGAGGGAATCCACCAGGCAGAGCACTGAACTGGTTGATACAAAGCCCGACGCTTCCTTCTGTGCTTCAGCTGGAAGCCAGAAAAGGGTGCTGTTGACTTTTGGAGGGGCTGCCTTGACGGACTCTGGCTTAAAACATCAATATTTGTCCTTTAAGAAAAGGAAAAAGCATTAATATGCTTGGAGGGATTGTTTTATAGCCTGTGACTTCATCGTTTATGTAAACTAAGATGGGGTGAGCCACATCGCTGCCAAATTAGGACAGAGATTTGTAGAAATTTGCACTCCAGGGAGACAGCGTGACCTCTCTGAAGGCCAGAAAAAAAAGCAATTCCTTTCAGACCCAAACATACAGTGTTTGAACAACCGGATTGGCTCGGGACCTTGTTTTTTGTCATCTTCTCCAGCAGTAAATGTCAGTGGTGGGCTGAGGCAGGGTGCTGCGCCGTACGACAAATCTGCACGGCAGAGTTGATGTAATGTGAAGGTCTTTCATGGGTAAAATACGAGAATTTATTGGGTGCATTTTCTGCTTGTTCTTTACATGCAGATGTGCCCATCTCTGATAGCGTGGCTTGAGTCTCCCCCCATGCCAGACACCACGCTTTTTGCCTTTTCACTGACCTTTTCCCTTTCTCTTGCAGTCTTCTCAGAGCTGCAGCTCTGGCCGACAGAATCACGCCCGGCTGCAGAGCGACTCCAGCTCCAGCACGCAGGTGAGCGGCAGCGCCTTGTCCCCTCTTGCTCATTCAGAGACCGGCCACCCGACGGCGTACGGCTCTCTGTCCCAGCTTGGGCTGATCGCTAGTCGATAACCGTCATGATTTCTGGCAAACGGTAGTTGGAGGAGGTAAATGACTCACAAACCTGCCTCTGGAGCCACTAAGGTCAGAACTGCGCTCTGCTTGGCGATGTTTAATATTACCAGCCTGCTCTGCCCGGGCTCGAAGGACCAACCCCCATGTGGCCTTCACACTTGAGAGCTCTTGGCTGCTCCATATGTTAGTAACCATGTGTTTAACTGACCTGTTTAAATGACGTTCTGCCCAATATATTACGCTGAGTAAAGCGGAGTCCTTTGGAGCAGGGACTGTGGGCTCCGAGTTGTGCAAATGCCCAAGCGCTGACCTGCCAAATCCAGGCAGGGGAACCTAAAGGCTGAAGGCTGTGCCCCAGAAATTCCTCCGAGAGTCTGGTTAAAATGGGACAGAGAGCTAGATGCTCAGGCTGAAGCTGTCTCTCGTTATACGCGAAGATGTGGAGCCGCAGCCAGGCGCAGCGCTAGTAAGTTAAAATGCCCTCAAGTCCTCTGAGCTTTCTTCCACTGGTTGCTTGTATGAACCCTGCACATATAGAGCAGATCTTCTCTCCCCACCGTTGGGAACACGGGCATTATGTCCCCAAGAGCTGCAGTGAAACTGAATGCAGCTCTTGGGGACATAATGCCCGTGTTCCCAACGGTTTGCTGAGCGCAAGGGGTTTGCTCGCTCTCACGTGGTTCTCCCCTCGTGCTGTGCAGGTGTTTGAATCTGTTGATGAAGTGGAACAGACTGAAGCAGACGCTCAGCTGGAAGACGGCAAACCCAGCAAGATCCCTAACGGGACGGTTCCCAACGGCATGTGTTCCCCTGATTCTGGCCATCCCTCTTCCCAGAACTTCTCCATCGCGTCGGGATTTTCAGAACGCAGCTTTAGCAATGAGGACAGCGCCCTGGAAACCAACAAATCCTCGGCCAGCTCTCAGGGAAAGACCGGTGGGTCCGACGTGCCAGCCCCACAGGACCCGGACGGTGCCCAGCGAGAGGAGAAGCTGCAGGGCCAAGACACCCTGGAAGGTGAATTTCCCACCGGTGGAAGCGTGGATTTTGTGCTGGTGGGTGAGAGGTCGGCAGAGGTCCTGCGCGATCGTGACACCGTGGCCCTGACCGTGGTAGAGAGCTGGGCAGACAGCGAAGCTGAAAAGCAAAGCTTGGTGGAGAGCGAAGGTAACCTCTCCGAGGAGCCGGAGATGGAGAGTTTGTACCCACCGCTGGATTCTCTGGCTGTAGCTGATCTGGCCAACAGCGAAGCGTCTGCTGTCTCCTCCACGGGTGTCACCTACTCTGTAAGTATGTACTTGTTTGCTGAGTGGGTTCTTCCTGGGTGCCTCACTATTTACCTGCGTTTGTCCTGTGCTAATCCTGCAGGGGCTCTCCGCCTTCCACCTAAATTCTGCCCTGTTGCTCCATTGCCCTTGCAGCTTTCTTTTTGGGTTTTATTTGGAAGCAAATCAACTTTGCTTTTGTTCTGGGCAGCCAGAGCTACTGGACATGTACACGGTGAACCTGCACCGCATTGAGAAGGACGTGCAGCGATGTGACCGCAACTACTGGTACTTCACCCCTGCCAACCTGGAGAAACTCCGCAACATCATGTGCAGGTGGGGGCCGCGGGGGTCAGGGTGGGAGGAGGCTCCTGACGCTGGTGGCTGGTTTCCCTGAATTCGCCTTGAGGCTGGAGCCTCAAACTTTGTTCTGGTTACTGAGTTTCTCCTCCTTGACTTCCTCCCCCAAATCCCGTCGTCATCCCAGAACTGGAGCCAAAGCTCCAAGGACCTCATGGTCACCAGAGCGAGGAGTCCAGCCGTCCTGCCTTGTGCTGCTCTGCCCCGTGACTGCCATGTGTCTGGGTTGTTGGCCAAAGCAGAGGGTTCCCTGGGGCTGCCCACGCACGCTGCCTCGTGGTCTGAACCCGGCGCAGCCCACCTGCTCTCTGGAATATGTCTGGAAAATGTTTTAATGAGGATCAGCCCGCAGAGCTGTAGTGCTAATGAGGAAGCGCCTGAAGCAACCTAGCGGTTAGTGCCTACCCGGGAGGCAGCGATACCTGGGTGCGTTTCTCATTCCCTTTGCTTAGTCCCTGTGACTAAGAGGTCGCTGTGTGACATTCACTGACTCAAATCAGCTCCAGCTCAGCAGCTGTGGCTGCTTCAGGGGCAGCGAAGACTAAAAGATTATTACTCATCTCGCAAATATGAGGAGAAGCTGCTGTTTCATTAGAGCTGTCGCTTTATCTGTCAGCCGGAGTTGGAGATCTCTGCGTAGATGAGACCTACAATAACAGCAGATTTTGGAAAATTAGTGGGCAGGGTGGAAAAGATTGTTCCCTTGTGCCAGCAGCGGATCCGTGTCCTTTCTGAACGCATTTTGACTTGCTACCAAATATGGGAAGATATCTCTGCCGGGCAGGGTGCTTCCTGGGACGCTGGGTCCAAGGAGGCGAAGCAGGCGGTGTCGGGCAGAGAGAGCCAAGAGGATGAATCGAGGGGGAAGGGCGAGAAGGAGAGAGAAATTAATAAACTCTTATCAATCTCTGCCCTTTGACCGACCACCCTGCCTTTGCTGTGCTTTTTGATTTCGCTTTTCCCTGCAATAGCCATGGCACAGCCCTGGATCAACACCCCGCAATGGCCATGGCCATGGCCATTGCGGGGTGTTGATCCAGGGCTGTGCCATGCATGGTTTACCAGCGACTTAACGATTTACAGGCCATCTGTAGAGGAATGGAGCGCAGGCGTAACAGAATAAACGGGTCTGATTTACCCTGCCTGCCACCGTGCGTTGGTGGCAGCAGGTAGGAAACGCCAGCGTGCCAGGAATGGAGGGGGCGGGCAAGCAAGCGAGGTGGCAGGCCCGTGGCACTCACGGCGTGACGCGGCAAGGGCTCACCGGGCCACCTTTTCGTGTTCTCTCTCTGCACAGCTACATCTGGCAGCACATTGAGATCGGCTACGTGCAGGGGATGTGTGATCTGCTAGCCCCTCTCCTGGTCATCTTGGATGACGGTGAGTTGGTGGCTCTGCTCCGCTTTCCCCATCTCTTTGTGGTGGCATCTGCTGGGCTGGTGGTGGCCCTTGGCAGCAGGAGGGTCTCACGCTCAGAGGTGTGGAGCAGCTGGTGGCAGGATCCCATTTATCCTTGATGCTGTCTGACTCCCGGGAACCCAACCTGGGGATGGCGTGTACTTTTTTGGAATATGAGCTCTCTTTCCGAGGCCGGTCCCTGCTGCGTGCCCCAGACTGTGTGTGTGGAGCGGGGAGGGATATTCCTGCTGCGGGTGGATGGCGGGATGTGGTGATGCGGGTGCTGCAGTGTCCGTGCAGCCGAGCGGTGACTGTCTCTCTTCCCTGCGCAGAGGCTCTGGCTTTCAGCTGTTTCACCGAGCTTATGAAGAGGATGAATCAGAACTTCCCCCACGGAGGAGCCATGGACACCCACTTTGCCAACATGAGATCTCTGATCCAGGTCGGGGGTTCCTGGCTCAGCAGCCTCTCGAACCAGAGAGGGAAAGCTGGTTTTGGGACGGGGGTCTTGGAGGGGCTGAGAGGAGCTTTCAGAGGTGACATGCAGGAGGGGAGAGCAGGGGGTTGTAAAGACAGCCTGGGAGTAACGTGCCAGGATTGCAAAGGAGGGAGGAGCCGGGTGGAAGATGTTGCGGTGCGGTAGGAGAGCGGTGGGGATGGAGGAAGGCAGGCAGAGGAATGGCTGGTGCCTCTCGTGTGCACCCATGAGTTTCCTTTTGCTTTTCTTGGCAGATCCTGGACTCTGAGCTCTTTGAGCTGATGCACCAGAATGGTGATTACACTCATTTCTACTTCTGCTACCGATGGTTTCTCCTGGACTTCAAGAGAGGTGTGTGCTGGGAGGGAGGCGGCGGAGTCCAGCAAATGGGGGAGGGACGGCAAGGTCTGCCATGCTTCCACGCTCTCAATACACTCTGCAACTTCAGTTGTTTGAACCTGACTTTTTACCGTGTGTTCCCATTTTGCTCTTCCCTGGTGGATCTGTGGCTGACTTTTCTGTCTAGCTACAGAACCTGTTGTTCCAGAGCTGCTGGTGAGGCTCCACCGCGTGTGCGTCCTGAAGCCTGTGCCACCTGCTGCAGGCCAGAATATTTGTCTCTACAGATGACTGACTTATTGCTTCCAACTGGAACAGGTTCTTGTGGGAAGAAACCACCCAGCGTGTCTTCCCAGTGCTGCTGTGAAGTCTGTGAGTCAGGATGATTGTAAACCCGTGGCTACTGTAGTAACTGCTGGGCTTCTTCCTCTGTTAACAGAGCTGGTGTATGATGACGTCTTTGCCGTCTGGGAGACCATCTGGGCAGCTGCACACGTTTCCTCTGCACACTATGTCCTCTTCATTGCCCTGGCTTTGGTGGAAATGTACCGGGACATAATCTTGGAGAACAACATGGATTTTACAGACATCATCAAGTTTTTCAACGGTACAGTTTCTGTGTTCCGTTAGGCTGAATTTGTGGCAGCTGCTCAGATGTGGGCAGCACGTGTCTTTCTGACTATAGGCAGTCATGGCTGGGCTATACTGGTAAATGTTTAAAACAAACAGAGCCGTGGTAGTTGGAACACGATGGTAAAGAGCCCTTGCCCCTGAACCGTCAGGCTCTGAGGGGGTCAGATGGTGCCTGGGGGAAGCCACCCTGCCATCCTTGGCAACAGCCCACCTTGCTGTGCTCAAAGGGAGCTGTGAGCGTAGGTCGTGCTTCCTGCTGGCTGTAAGCATCCCGAGATGAGTTGGTTAATGATGGCTCTTCAGAGTCAGGTGTCTCTGCGAGGGATGGTGCTTGGGAACTTGGGCAGGGATCTGCAGCTTCAGCTCCCGCCTGGAGCTTGGCTGAGAAGGGGAGAGCTGTGAGGCTGGGGGGGTGCCTCGAGACGCCGGGCTCCTCGGGTCTGACCTCTTTGTGGGTTCCTTCTGTCTGTGTTCCAGAAATGGCTGAGCGGCACAACACCAAGCAGATCCTGAAGCTGGCTCGGGACCTTGTCTATAAAGTCCAGACTCTGATCGAGAACAAATGAAGGACACGGGCAAGATGAGGCATCCAGACAAAGAGCCGGGACTCCCCTTCAATGCTTCCTCCCCTTCTCCTTCTTGTCGAAGTGCCACACCTGTGGAAATAAGGTAGTTGGACGCATGCTGCTGTCTAAACTGGAAGTACCCTTAGCTCTCCAAGTGCTGTGTTCAGTGTTAGGTCCAGGGGCCCCGGCTCAGATCTTCGCGGCCTTCTTCAGTGACTTAACCAAAGATCTGTACAACTGCATTTTATCGCTGAGGACTTGCTTTGGAAGCAGGACCCGGGCGGCCGCTTCCTCGCCTTGCTGCAGCAGAAGGGCAGCAAGTGGGGTTACCACCACAACTGCCCGAGGCCGTTGCCAGCATCCCAGGTCAGAGCTCGGGGTCTGGGAGAGCAGAGCTGCCAGTCCTCCCCGGGACCGACTCGGGTTGCGCAGCCTTTGTTGCGAGGAAATAAAGCTCCTTCCTTGGCCAGCCGTTACCCTGTGGCCCGGGGAAGCCAGCCAGCCCCGCAAGCCTGGACAAGACAGGGATGCTGCCAGTACTCAGTTTCTTACTGACATGAGGTTCTGCCAGTAACAGAGAGGGACTTTGATCACAGAAATTCCTCTTCTTTTGATCTTGTCCCTTGATGCATAGCATCCCCCTCTAGTATTTTTTTTTAGGGCTCTGTTCTCTCCCTGGGATTTTTATGTTGTTTGTTACTACGATATCTGAGCACACAAGAGTTTCATCTCTGGCTGGATTTTTACAAAGAGCTCCAAATTCAGCAGTGGGTTTTTCTTTCAAAATCCAGCCTCTGTAATGCTCTCTGAACACTGGAAAATCTGGTCTGAAGCTCCTCTGGGAACTCTAGACTTGAGGTTTTCTTACCTGCCTTACTCTAGCTGCTTGTGGTAGGAGTCTGGTCTCCCTGTTGTTTCCCCTGTTGGGGGAGAGCTCCTCGGAAGGCAAGTCAGAGCTCCCGACTTCGGTGGCTGTCCTGACTTTCCCTCTGAAGGTGCCTGTCGCTTCCCTCTGTTAATTAACAGACCAGCTGCTCAAAGCTAGCCAGTGCAAACAGTCCCCTTGGTGCCTGCAGATTTTCTGTGTGCTTCTGGGGCTGGCTGCAAAAGCCCCCTAAGTCCACCGAAAGTCTCCAGCTAGGTCTTGGTGGGCTTCTTTCACACGCCTGTGAAGAGGAAAAGTGCCCAAGGTCCCTGAGTGGTCTTTGCTTTTGGAAGATGCACTTCTGTGGCCGCTTTTCCTGCAGTGGCTCTTCCAGCCTGGCAGCCCCTGGAGCACACTGCATGAAGTGCCTCTCCAGCGCCGCCGGCCTGAGAGCTGAGCTGCTGTGTCACGCCAAGGCTGCGCTACGGAGGGTTTGGATTCATTTTTCAACTCAGGTAAAAACAATAAAGGAAAAGGAGAGGTGTAGGTTGTCGGTAGGTCTAGTTCAGCCAGGGAGGGCTTTGTCGTGGCCACAGAAGGCTGCCATGAATGTACGCTTTCAGCAGCAGGGAAGATGCTGGGTTGTAGCGCTCTGTAAGGGTATTTTCTCTCAAGTTTTGCTGCAAAAATTTGTGTTCCCCCTCCATGTGATGTGTGTGTGTGTGCTCTCCTCCTCCCCTCTGCAAGATAAGGCCCTGCTGTTCTCTTGCTGTTGGCGTGCTGCTCACCAGAAGGGAAGAGGGGCCCTTCCCTTCTCCTGTGAACATCTGTCTGTGCTGACTGTGTTTCGTATTTACTTGTGGCACGTGTCAGATGTTGCTTGCAGAAAAAAAGACAAGATGTAAATCTGCAGAAGAAGAAAGCCGCTGCTTCAGCAAAGTTCCGCAGAGCGTGGCGAAGCGGTGTGCAGTTTGTGAGGAAATCGGCTGGTCTTTCCGCAGTACTGGGACGCGGAGGTTGCAGCCAGAAAAACCAGGGGACAGTAGTGTGTCCTGAACCCTTTGGGGAAGAGGTCTGCGGCGGGGGGTGAGAGCGATGGGGAGCCTTTCCTTTCTCATCATCCCAACGAGCAAACGCGTACCAACAATCTAGGAAATTCTTTGAAGCAAATTTTCTGCGTTAAATCTCTAAAGAGTGCTCGGCCTGTAGTAGCACAGGAAGCAAAGGCATTTGAATTTCAGATCTGCCAGGTCGTGTGTGAATCTTTCATCTTTCCACGAAGCGGAGCGAGAAGCTCGTGCCCTCCCAACCAGGCTGTTCCTGTTCCCTCTGGGTCCTAGGACAGGTAACAGTCCGCCTGCGTCACCTTCTCTGATGCTCTGGCCTCCCCTTTCTGAGGGACAGGAACCGATAGGTCAACTTAAATACAGTCTTATCAAGCAACGTCCGCTGACACTTTCTCTTTCAAGCTTCTGTTTTTCTTTTCTTGGTTTTTAAACAAAAACAGCCAAGAAATTCTGCACAATATTTGCTGTCTGTATTAACTGGGAGTGTCTCTGGGCCGCTCAGTAGCAGTGTTTTTTGAATAACTTCTCGGGCG
>VWZL01006098.1:363790-453302 GCA_013396915.1 Stercorarius parasiticus | reverse complement strand
AAGGAAGGGGGGGGCCCGGGGCGGCGTTGCCTGTGGTGCCCCCAGGTCCCGGGCACCGTGTGGGGGGGACACATGGGGGTCTTGGGGTCCGTCAGGGTGGTGGTGGGCTGGCCTGGCTTCTTGTTTTTCACTGCGTCAGCGGCAAGGGCGAGGGGAGAAGTTGGGTCTTGGTGTGGGGTGGGTTAAAAAGACCCCCAAAAAATAATAAAAAAAAAAAAAGCGCGCTTCGCGCTTTTAATATTGGGGTCTGTGAGGGGTTGTAGGTGGTTTGGCCGTGATTTTGGTGGCTCATGGGTCTAATGTTGTGCTGGCGAGCGCTGCAGATTAGAGCCTTATTTTGTAATCCAAGATGACTTTTTGTAAGCGCTGCAATTATCTGTTCCCCTCTGGATTAGTGATGATAATGTGCTTGGCGTTCTTAAACGTACAAATAAAGATGCTCACCACCCCCCCCTCCCCCCCGAAGAGTTTACAGCCGTGCCGACTACTACTTGGGTTAACAGCACCCTGCAGAAGGGACCCGGGCATGTCAGAAGTGCGGTATGTGACTCTCTTGTGCCTCCGACTTTAGGAAACGTATTTGCTCTCTAGAGTCAGTTCTAAGTGCCAGTTTAAGGTCATCACGCTGGTTCTTTTTAATTGCAGATGCACATACCTTTGCTTGTTGGCATATCAGCCCATGCGTGTGTATGTTTTTATTTTAGAAGCATGTCTGACATTTGGGTGGACAGATTTGTATTGCCCTCTTGTGTTATGCAACTCATTTGTCCGTTTTTCTTCCGAACTCCAAATGTGATTTATCTGTGGATGGAGGGGTGTGGAGTTCTGCTTAGGGGTGGAAATAGCTGATCCAAAAGATCACATGGAGGTCAGTTCCCAATTCCCTGAATTTGCATGGAGTTCTGTGCTTGGACTTGGGAGGGTGCAAAATCGGGATTCTGAAAGGGTGAAGCTAATCTGTGAAATCACTTTATTTCCTGTGTGGTATTGTGTCGAGTCGTGTAAAAAGCTTTGCCTTTGTGAGTCTGTTTGCAGCATTGTTACCGTTCTTGCATTTCTCCCATCTGAAGGCAGGAGATTAATCTTGTGGATTCAGGTATTGGCTTGACTTCTATTTCTGTGGCGTAATCCGTGTGATTTTGATTTGTGTGTGAGGAATGGGATTAAGGGAAATCACACTTGGCAGATGGCGGAGCTCTTCTATACCATTATGAGATATCGTAACCTTTTATTATACCTACAGCTTTGATTCTTCAGAGTTTAGTAATATAATTCTATTCAAGATAAAATATTGCTTATGATAAAGTACTGGTGCTGCATTAAAGCAATTGCAGCATATAGCAATTGATGTTCTGTCAAAACTGATGCTTTATTCCATTGTGGTAATTACAGGCAATTTTCATGGTAGGCTGAAGAGGTAAACTATGTTTCCAGGGTAACTGTGAAGTTGTTTAGTTGCTTCAGAGGTCCTTTTTGCCAGAATTGAAGGTTGTTGGTATTTTCTTCTCCTTGTCTCTCTTCCATAAAGTAGAAGGCTTTGCATCTTTTTAACAACCACATGAAAATATTATTTTTCTTTGTTTTCCTGTGACATTTTTAGGGTGTGGTAGGGAAGCAGACGATGTGTGGCAGAAACTCTAATAAAATTGCCAGGCAGTTTAATCCAGGTAAAGACTTTTTCAAAAAGAACTTTCAAGAATTTATAAACTTTTTTTTTTTGTAGGATTTTCTTCACTCTATGCTATGCCTGTTTCTGTAAAAATTGTCAAGGATATATATTAGCAAGTAAATCTACGAAGCCTTTCTACTTTAGAATAATTAAAGAGGTAGGAATCCTATTTAAATGGAAGATGTATCCTGTAATTCACTTTTGATAGGTGCATAGTTTGCTGAAAATATAAACTTTAGTCTGTTCTCTTTCAGATGATGCTCTGAATTAATTCCAAGCTAGAAGTTTCTTTTCCAATATAGGTTAAGATATAGAACCAAGTGACACTAGAGTGTCATAGTATGGAAAGTCCCTAAGAGTCAAAGTCAAAATCTAGGGCTATTTTCTAATTCAAGTACTTGGCGTTTGTCACTTTATCCTGTCTCATTTTATATATGGTAGTAAACGACACGAATGATACCAATCCAAGGTTTGTGCTGACGCTGCAATTCTAGAGGAGAAAGGGCAGAGTACCCACCTATATTTCTCCTGACCTGGGCTCTGCACGGACTAGATACCAATGTATTAGGAAAATTCTAATGTCTGATGACTAAACAGTTTATTACCTCTGATCACTGCCATACTGAGAGCTATGTGTAGTGTTGATAGTGTTGTTTGTTTTTTGTTTTTTTAATACTGTTTTTAACCATGTGTAGCACTGTCACCTTAGATGCTAATTAAGCCCCTTGTGTGTCTGCAGACTCCTCTGACAGTAGCAATAAACTTCCTGGATGCCTCATTTCTCCCACAGGGAAAAAATAAATAAAACTTGGAAATGGATTTTATTGAAAGAAAGCATTTCAGGCTCTAAGGACTAGGTTTGAAAAGTTTGCCAGCCCTTACTGGTCTGGGGATTAAATGTAAAATTCAGACCACATGTGAAGAAGCAAGTCCTGACCAGCAGGTCCCAGGCGGAAGGTAGATGGAGAGCTTGGGTATTCCACCTCCTGGGATTCTTTGCATGGCTCTGTGATTTTGCTTGGGTGTTGTCCTGGACTCTGCTCCATTTAGTGCTTCTGTTTCTCTGGCTACTAGATAATTTTGAAACCAGTCCTGTCACCTTCCTTCTCTTTCACACGTGCCTGGTTGCTGTAAAGTAAAAAATGAGCTCACTCTCCTTGGTGAAGAATATGTTGCTGGATTCGCTGCTTAGCCCTTTCCTTGGGATTAGTCTTTGTTTGATCTTTGGTCATGGAGCTTTCTCTCTTGCGGTAGCTTTTCCAAGTATCATCAGAGTCAAGTTGATAGAAGTCCTGGTGATATTTTCCTCTTGTCCTTGAGTTTTCAATTATTGGTACGAAAACTTCCCATAGTCTTGAAAATTTCATTGTAGCGGTGCTTGTGGGGAGTACTCTGCAGATTGGGGACACAGGACTGGGAATCATATTTGAGAGGATTACTTTGAGCATGTCGGTTAAAGATGTGGTACAATTGTGTACAGTCTGCAGAAGGCTACCTCTCTCATACCTTTGGCTGCTCATGTGTTTAAAAATTGTACTGAGGAGTCTCATAGATCAAGATTTTTCTCCAAGACTTGGTAGGTTTCCTCAGGCTTATATTCCACAGAAATTGATAACCTGGTGATGCTCACTAGCCAGGGGAAGTTTCCTTTGGCAAATGAGTAATGAGTTTGTCATGATGAGTTGTGTGCTGTGTAGTTTAAAAATGGAACTAGTAAAAGAGGGGGTGTGTGTGCATGTACACCTAAGTGCAAGTTTTAGGTGTTCTGCATCCAGCTACATGTAATGTCACTGTTCTTTTCTTATTTTCAAGATATTTCTTTTTATAGGATGTTTTTCCTGCATAAGGGTATGAATAATGCTAGTTGGAAGTCATTCTTTCACTTTCATAACTTGGTAAATTTGCATGGTGCAGCTGGTTGTAGGGAGGTATTCAATGGCTTTTCTGCTAATTTATGTTATTAATTTATTTTTTAACGACCGCATAGCCTTTTGGGGCTCATTGTTCAATTCTTAAGTAGCAGGCAGCTAATGGGAGGAAAGTGCTATGTCTATTCAATACTTTAAAGAGACATTCATGGAATAGATCACGCTGTATTCAGTGGGCTGTTTGTAAAAGCGAGCCTGAAGTAAACTCCTTAATCCTGCAAGCCCAGGCACGAACCTTGCAGTGATGCTGTGAGCACAATCTGTATCACTTCTTTGTGTTTGATGCACAAGGGTGACTAGAACCTGAGAATGTTGCAATGTGTTAGGTGTGTTTTTTGTTTTGTATGTAGGAATTGCCCGAAGACATCATATGGGAAAAGCTACAACCTTTTTGCTTTTGCCTCAGAAATCTATTTAAATGAAGACTCCCCTGTTGCAGTAGTAGCCTTTGCAGTGCAAACCACCGTGTGGCTGTCTTGAGTTTGCAGCCAGAGACTGGAATAATAGTGTCAGGAAAGCTGTGGAATTCCCTCGGCGGCAAACTAGTCTTGAATTCTAATGGCAACCTTCTGAATGACCGTAGACCCGGTAGATTTAACAGTTTAACTGGAAGATGCCATGCTCGATGAACTCTAGATGCACCTGCCCTGTGCAGTTGAATGTATAGACTTTTCCTAAAAATATACAGGAATTTGCTGTTGAGTTGCCCGTATACATGCAGTGAGATGTGACTGTACGGAGCGGGCTCTGAGGAGATAACTCTACTTGCTGGATTGAAAGAGGTGAAAGAAGGTGTCTCTGTTTTTTTTTTCCTTGATTGACTTTCAGTAAGGTTGAAGGACATACATAAACTGTTCTCTGAACTCTCAGGCCTTTCTTTTGAAGCTGTATTCTAGTAATACTTTTTATATAAAAAAAAAAGTAACAAATCAAAATCATAGCAAGTCAATTACTGTTTGCCTTGAATGGGCTTCTGTGGGTGAAGCAGTTTTATCCTCAGTGGACTTTCTGTATCTTAGGTTCTGTTAACTGTCAGGAAAAACAAACTCTTAGGAAAACGTGGGTATTGAGTTTTGGCAAAACGCACTAAATTTAGCATGATGACTGTTGTATCTTTTTGCAGCTATTGGTTAAAAAAAAATTCGTAATGTTTCCTTTTTTTTTTTTCATCTCATGACTGGATATCAATTTACGCTTGTATGACCTGAATGTCTGATGAGAAAGGGCTATGTAGGTCTACTGGATGATGATTTTTGTCAGGCCTAGGCTTAAATAATCAACACTCCTTAAAAGAAGTATACTTCTGTAAAGAGCTTAATCTTTAGATTCTTAAATCAAGGTGGCTTATTTTCTTGCTTCCTGCTGTCTTTGGTTTGTTCTGGAAATATGTGATGCTGGATCTTCTCAGGCAAGAAAGCCTTCAAACGGCTTCCCGAGCTCTTTGGGGTTATTTTTCAATGCATCTATATAAATAGGAGACTTTTAATAGATATTTTCACAGTTCTGTATACCTTACAATTATGTTGAAACAATGGGAGCTGAATTTTCTTTTTATACTCTTCATCTCTAAAAAAAAAAAATGCTTGAGGAGAGGAAATTAATTTTTTTTCTTAGGCTTGTATGATTGCAGTGATGCAATTTGAGCAGTTTAGGACTACAGAGGATTATTATCCGAAACGTGGCTTGTTTTTGATTTGAGTCGTGTCCTACAAACATGCAGTTAAACACCCGGCGAGGGAGGGAGGGCGGATCTTTAAGGGGGCTTCTTTAAAGCCACTTACAGAGCTGTTCATTAGAAGTTCTTATCAGAATTAAGTGCCAAAACTTTCAGTTTTGGGCTCTACTAAAGCTGTTGCATGCCTGAAAGAAGATAAGGATTGGACTTGCAGCAGTGTGAGAACTGAAAGCTTCTTACTGTTGTAGTAATTATGAGTCAGGATGGTCATTAGCCTGCTGTAACAAGTAGAAAAAAGATAACCAAACCTTCAGGAATTGAATTGTTATCTACACAATTTCACTTAGAAAAAGCATACATGTGTGTTCCAGCAGTTTCTTTAAAGAGTGTATGTATGCAGCGTATGGACGGCTCTAGCCTTGGTGCAATTTTTACTTATCTTATTTTACAGAATTAGCGTAAGCTTTAACATGGGGTGGTAGGAGATCTAAATCTTTTTTTTTTTTTTTTTCCCCCAGGTCAAAATAGCCCTTTAATTTGGTTGGGGGCTGGGGAGAGAATTGCCATGAGCCGAGTGGGCTGTTAACTCCAGCTACAGGCTTGACCCAGTTACAGTTGGGTAGCGAGGTCTGTGGAGCTGTGGCGCGGCTGGGAAGCGTGTGTGCTCTCTGAGCTGGGCCAGCCCGCGAACAGACAACTGCGACTCTGCTGCGGGAGCAGCACTGGGATGCAAATTAGATGGATGTCAAAATCAGAAGAAAAAAAAGTTAGCTGCATTTTGTTGTTTAAAATACATAGTTTTGGCACATTGGAGAAGAGGTGAAGAAGTGAAGATTCCAATGCCTTGTTTTGTTAGTTTAATAATTAAAAACAATTTTACACCCTTCATAGTTTCTAAGGGTAAAAAGCTGCCAGTATTTTAGTGAAAAGCATGAAAATATGAGTATTTGTGTGTGCTTTTGCTGATGCAAATAATGTTGTTGCCATACACATCAGCCCCTATTTATATTTTCATAGTGACTGTTTTTTCTTGTCTTAGTATTGCTTAAAGACATGCTTTCTGTCTTTCAACAAGTGTTATTAATAATATGAAGTTCTAAAACTTGTTATTCCTACTGTTGTAAAACTAGAATGATTTTGATTTTACAGTGTTGATAAGAATTTGAAAGACATAAATAGGAATGGAATTTAAGTTTATCTTTATTCTGCTCTTCTAATGAGCTCAGACTTTAGCTTGGATTAAGTCTGGCCGCTTTTTCAATTCAGCCATAGTATCAGTAACTCTTGGTAGGGAGTGAGTTGTGCCAAAATTTAAGAGGGATGTTTATCCGCTGCAAGGATGTTCAGCCATACAAGGCTTTCGATGGCCAAAGCTGTCTCATCCATAACGAAAGTATTCAGCCCAGCAAAGCCATGATAAGTTTTAAACAGGGGTGGAATTTCTGGCCACCGTAATTGTTTGATATTTCATGAGAACACTCGGAATTCTTCATTGAACAAAATGAGCACAGATGCCTTTCTAAAATGGGCATTTATGCTAAAGTTGTGCAGCTCAGCTGGCTCGTTCCTTTACTTAGAGACCTTATAAGAAATGTTGATTTTAGTATTTGTTGTCAGACAGTGCTCTTGCTGTATGGGCACTATTAAATGTTGGATATTAGTGTAATCTGCCCTTAGTCTGCAACCATCATGTTGCTTAAAACATTCTTACTTAAATATCATCCTGTTCTTGCAGTACGCATGTGCAAATGACACCGGGCTCTTCTTCTGCATGTTCGAGCCTACAGTAACAATTATGCCCAAGAAAATGGATATCCTGTTTATGCAAATAATATTAAGTATTTCTAAAGCATGTTTGAATTTATGTATCATGTAATTCTTACTAGTCATAACGTTCAGTTTACGTTCTTCACAAAATGATTTTTTTTTTTAATAAATCACTGCAGCTTTCTGTGTTTACTGCTTGCGAAGGAGAGATTAAACGAATTGATTTGATTACAGTAGAGCTTCTAGCAAAACTTCAGATATTTTGTTACTCTCCTAAATACGATTTCACCTAGTAGGAAAGATGGTCCCTATTGCTACATGGTGGTGTGAGGCTGCGGGAGAGCTTTCCGTGTGTCTGACCCATTCTCACTAAACTTGACAGGGCAACGGATGTTTTCCTGACTTCTTTCTTAATGTAGTTGAATCACAGTACACATAGGAAAGACTCATCAATAGTTACAGATCAGCATTTCAAGAAGGTCAGGGAAACTGGTTTCTGCGTGGTGAGCATTATGCTAATTCAGTCGTTAAACATATTGGAATTGCGCTTCCTTTTGCTTCTGCAGTGCTTGCAGATTCCATCAGAGCCTTTGCTCTGGGCTTGGAGCGCAGAGGGTTAGTTTTGGACAGGGAGAAGCTTTCTTGTACACTGTATTGTAATCGTGTGCAAGAAACGTGTCCGCAGATCTCGGTTTGAATCGAGTTCTTTACATGGAGTACTTGCTTAAATAGTGTCGCTGTCATGTTGGTGCTTATGCCTGAAGATGAAATCTAAGCGGATGATACCACGATGGAGAGGCTGAAGCTTTGTTTAAGATGAAATACATATTTTCCTCTCCCGAAGGCACTTTATATTGGGCTAAAAGGTTAGGGTGGACTAGAGCTGTAATGATTGAATTCATTGTTTATGTGTGTGCAAAAGTGAAATGAGAGTGTGTATTGAAGCAAATGTGTAATTTGGGCCCCGTTACTGACACCTCTTACAAACAGCACTAAGCCTTTTCTCTCATACTTAATTTTGAACACTAAGAATGTGTATCAGTATTGTTTCCTAACCAGCATGTATATTATCTTTAGAGATTATTTGTGATGCGTTAAAGCGTATGTGATATAAGTGTAAAGTAATAATCACGCAGAGTCTCATGTTTGTTGACATTGGACTGTTGCACGCAATGTAAAAGTAGTAATTTTGAATCTAGGTTTTTTGTACTGTAGATGTAAGGTTGACTAAGATGGTTTTTGCACAAGCTTGGCTTTGTAAGGAGCAGGTTAGTATATTTTTCAAATTGTCTCCAAAAGTCTTGTCTCAGCTCAATTGAGTTTTTTTTTTCTTTAATGTAACACCTTTAATTCCAGATTAGTACACTTTCAAAATGCTGAAAATGCTTACTTTGAGGTTAAAGATCTTGCCATCTTTCCTGTTCAGCTTGGCTCTAAAAATAATTGTGCTCCTATGTCTGTTATGTCCTTTCTAATAACACTGGAAAGTTGAACTCGGTGGTATTGCTCCTGATGAACTGGAAGCATCATTATACCTCGGGTCAGTTGGAGCCTTCCCACAAGTTCTCAGGGCAGGGCGACTTCTGCTTTCCTGCCTACCTCCTGCTCAGGGCTGCTGTAGTCTGGATTTTTCTTACTGGTTTAAAACCTTTATAAATTGCGGCCTGCTCCATTTTCCGCTTATGTTGGCTCCTTCAAATACTGTGAGGCAACTCTCTTCTGGAGATCTGCATCTCAGCATCCTGTTAATTACACTGGTTCCACCAGGACTCAGTTGCTGATGGGAGTGTGGAAAAAAACCTGTGAACGTGGGAGGAGCACCTAAATCCAGCAGTTTGAGAACGTCTTTGGGAATGTGGAGAAGGAGGTAACGAAGCAGATGACAGGATAGCATCTGTAGAGCTTTAAAAGCTTGAAAACTGATAACAGCACATATTGGAAGGCAAAGGATGCCATTGGGACACTTGGCCATCTGGCAGCTTCCTGCTCAGCTGCTCCTGCCTGGGGGGTCAGTCTGAGTCCCTGGCATTGCTTTGAGCGTGGTGGCCACTGCCAGTGCTTGATGGGCTCTGGTTGTGGAGCTGTCTGACGTGTTTGAGACCGAGGGTAGTAATTGCTGACGAATTGGAGAGAGTCAATACCTGAACTTGTCTTCAAAGAGTAACTAGAGAATGGACTGTTGGCCAGATTCAATGGCTCTGCCCTGGGTTACATGGAGAGCGCACTGGAGAGGAGCCTGGAGCGAAAAACTTGTTGAGGCATGAGTGTGTTTTTAAAACTACATAATTAACAGAAGGTTGTTTATAACTATTTAACCAATATTGGCTTTCAACCAGCGTGCGAGGCAGTGTTTGTAATAAGTTGGACTGGCTTTTATTAGGCATCAAAATCTGTAGGGTTTATCACTTTGCGGCAAAACAAACAGACCATGCACTGTCTGAACATCGGGCAGTTTTGGTCAGGTAGATCTCTTCTCCCATCCTATGTATCTGTTTTTCACTCACCCTGATTTTCACTACTTTGGCTTTTGAACCTGAAGACTTCTGTGGAGGGGAACTCGGGTTGATCGGTGCGATTCCTGGGCAGAATTTGTGTCCAGTAGTTCAGATGTATCTTTTGTCCGCGGTTAGCAAACCATGGTTGGTTCGTACGTGATGAAACAAAAGGAAAAAAAAATCACCAGATCTTCTTCACTGAGCAGGTCCCTGGTCTTCTGTTGGCTCATCAAGTCTCTAAACTATACATTACTGGAAACTGAAAATAAATAGTATTTTGTGCCTATGTCACTTCTGAAGCATCCTCTGCTGGCTGCTGTCTCATGAAAGACACTGGGATGTGTGGATCCTTGACTTCACTTGCCAAGTTTGCCACCGACTTGAGGAAGCTGAAGACACGTTTGGCCTTAACGTGCAGCTCCTCGGACTGGCATGGTTTGATTCAGATGGAATTCCTTCTGCAGAAATTCTGGATCCGGTGTCAGTTACCTGTTGTTTTCATGTCAGTGTCGTGTCACTATTTGAACTTTCAGATCTGCAACAAAAAGGCCAGCGAGGGAGTCAGCTCAGCAGTTTCCCCAGTAGCTGCAGAACTTACTGTGCCTCTTGAAGTTGGTGAACATGTCTCATGCCTTCCAGAGGCATCCAGCGGTATTAACAGTGAAGCTAAACCCAGGATCAGTTAGTCATGCTTTGCTGTGTGGCTTTCTGGGGGCAGGAATGGACTGGGGAGCTGGGAGAACTCAGTGTATTCTGGTTTTGGTTTGGATCAGATTTCAGTCAACGGAACCTTCTTTGTAATAACTTTGGAAAGATGGTGTTTTTAAGTTCACTGTGAGATCATTCCCAGGTTACTAAAATGCTATTAAAATCCCATCTTTGGCTATGCCCTGAGAAATTCGGCTGAGGCTGCTGTAATCCTGGTGTGAGTGTGGTTAGGTGGGTGTGATTTGAGGGAAGCTTCTCCGTCTGGATGCTCCCAGGCAAGTGAGTGCTCGTGCCTAGGTTCTCACGTCTAGGTGAACTGTTGAGAACGTATTTGTCATCTTACACTCCTGCTAATTTTTGTGAGCTCCAAAATATGCCCATGTCAGCTATTCATTATGATCCTGCCTTAAAATGTCTATGTTATACTATGTATTCTTTGACAGTGTCTGCATTTTTTTAAGTGGGTTTTTTTTTTTTTTTTTACTTTTTTATCATCATTTTAATGTGTGAGAGTGGTTCTGTGGCTTCTGGCTTAAAGCTTATCAGAAAGTTTAAAAAAACCACTCTTCGCTTGTGATTAAAAATGCACTTCTGTGCTAAAGCTTGTGAAGGTCGCTTAAGTAGCCACTTAGGCTTTCCTTTGCCTGCCCTCCGTGCCCCTGCCAGCACGGGGCGCTGGCTGCGAGGGTGGCTTCAGTGCCAGTTTTTGTTCACAGCCAGGCACTTCCAGGTTCTTGGTGCCTCCGCGATTTGCATTTCAGTGCTGGTTTTTTCACACTTTTGCTGTTGTGTTTTTTTTTTTTTCTTTTGCCCCCCCCAGTAAAAATGTTAATATTTTAAGTGTCTGAACTGTTGTCTTTCAATCAATAGGCATTTTTTCCCCTTTCTGTGCTTTCTCAAGCATATAGGGAGATGGAGGGGATTGTTTTGTAGTCTCAAAGCTTCTAGATAGCGTGTTGACCAATAATTCATTGCAGGCCTTGATTTTGCTGAATAACATTGTGTGTCTTAACAACAGGGTAGTAAATGATGGCTAAAGTGCACATGCAGGCCTTGTGCTGTCAGAATTCTTGGTTTAAACATGCTTTTGTTCAGAAACGGGAAGAAACGTAGTGTCACTGCTTTGACTCCTCACAGTCATACGGAACTCTCTGATGCTCTGTTCAATTCGTATCGCTTTTGGAGGAAGAGGGAACTCTTTTGTGGATTGCTGATAACAATAACCTGCTAGCAGGTAACAAAAGAAACACACATACAAATTAGCAAAACCAGCCAGTGTTTCTGAAATGGGTCATTGCATTGGTGAGGGGAAAAAACCTGAGACTATTTCCTGCATATGTGAAAAGCTAGATGTGACCACTGAAGGAAAAATGGGAGCCTTATCATCAAGGTGGTAGCAGCAGTAGCTCCTCTGGCACATAAAACATTCTTCACATAGCTGCTTTTTTATGGGTATGCAGCTTGGGGCAGGTTATTGATGCCTGACAGGAGGCAGCACCCTGCTGCAGTAATGTGTCCTACCCAAATTAATGCTGTGTTGTGTATGTACAAGGATGAGATCAAAGAGCTGTCTGAAAATTGTTAACAACCTGAGAGGCAAAAAGATTAATTTCAAAGTATGTAATTGTTTGGTAGAGCAGAGGATGACATAAGGGATTTTGGCTCACAGAATGATAAATGCCACCAAGTATTTTGCTTTTATGACAATATTTTATTTGACTCAAAATAGATCCACCCATCTCTCGCTAGTCTAGTAATTTTTTCAGTATTTATGGGATGTGAGTGGAAATTGTGAATCCGATGGTCGTGTCCATTCAAATGAGTTTTAATGGCTCCATCTGTATACTGAAAGGCATAACTAGAGTAAAATTAATCCAGTTGAAGATTGTTAATACTTGGTTTATTCAAAATTGGGTCATCTTTTATGGAAAGCATTTGAATTGCCGCTACAGGAGTGACAGCTTGGGCAAAGGAGGATTTTTATCAGATAACCTACCCTGCATCATACTTAGTGCTGGGTAAAGCAGCTGAGACCAGTATTTTCCGTGGTGTTGGCCTACCAGAACTGGTACTGAAGCTGGATTTTCAATGTGGTCATGCCATTGCTGAGGGCACTGAAAAATTTCCCCCAGATGATGCCAATGACATGCAAATCCAAGCCCAATTTCAATTCTACTGTTCCCTCCATTTTGCCTTAAATATTTTTGTGTTATGGGGACCATGCATAAAAAAAAAAAGGTCAATCATAAAAACTCCTCTGTATTCACACATCTGAGAGACGTGTCGGGATCTGCTTCTGCTGGCGCACAAAAGGAGGTTTGTCAGTGAAGCCGGGTTTGTCTTGGCAGTGCCAGCCCGCCCTGAGCCTGCGGACCCGGCGCTCGGGACGGAGGTGATTTTCCCCCTTTCTAGGCAATTCAGTGTTATTTGTGCTGCCACCGTTGATATTGTCAGCTGTTAGGAATGTTGTTAGTCAAAATTTGCTGGATAGTGCCGACGGCTTTTTTTCCAAATGTTTGTACCCAGCTCACTTAGTTGCATTCTGTGGTAATTCTGAGGTGGATCTCGGCGAAGCAAAGGTTGGTGCAAGGCGTTGTTTTAGTGTCAGCAGTCGGTGTCCCTGCTGGCACTGCCTCTGAAAGCTGCTCCCTGGGACCACCTGCCTGCCTTGGCATGTGAATGCAGGGAAGTGAGATCAAGTTGTGGTGTTTATTGATGCGAATCTGTCAGTCTGTTGTCATAGCGTTTGTCTTTTCCAACAGTAACAGGGAGATAGCATTATTGTCCACTTCAGAGAGGTACTGCCATGGTGCAGCTTTGGGGCAAGATCCTTAAGATGAAGGGATAGGTGTAGAAATTGTTCCTTTGTTCATGGAACAGAATAATCTGTTCCTGGGAATCATCTGGTCGGACCCCCTGGTTAGAGCAGGGCTGGTTCAGAGTGTGTTTCTCCCATTACGCTGTAGTTCATTTCTGGAGAAGTGCTTGGGACAAGTATTTTGGGCTTGAGTGTAGTTTCTTGTTGACCGAGCTAGGCTACATGCTTCTGTTATGACTAACACAAATATTTGAAAGGTAGAATGGTGGACTGAGTGGAGAAATTGCTGCTAGACAATATTGGCTGTCTGTATTCAAGAAAACGTGTTGTTAGCAGCAAAATCCCAAGCTGTTGAATGGAGAGCTTTTTAGTGTATTATTTTTAAGAAAGGAAGCGGAAAATGAGCGACTGAAGACATCACACGGTATAGCTGTAAGAGCTGAAGCAGAACATAAACATTTGTAACAAGAATAGGCAATTACAAGTTTCTTTTTAGCTGGGTGAAAACTTAGAAGCAGCATAATCTATTACAGCATCTTTGCTCTAAGTATTTCGTCTGTAGGTGGCACGTGCTTTTTGTGAATGAGTCTTTTAGTTAGTGATTGTGTAGCTCAGTCTATCCTTCAAGACAAGTGCAGCTGTAAAACTAATAAAAGAGACAGTTTCCCAGGGTCAGTTAGGTTTTGCTCTTTAATATATGTTGGCAGTAGTTGTATAGCGGCCTGATACAGCAGGCTTTGATTGAACCTTTAGGGTGAGAACAAATCTTAACGATTAAACAGAAGGAAAGCTGTCTTCCTTGTGGAAACTCTGCAGTTTAGCTTTGCCCAGGTGTTCTGTCTTGGAGAAGATGCGTGCATATATATATACACATATATATACACACACACATAATTTTTAGTCTGTCATGATTCTTTTTGGTTTTCTATCCCATTGCTCTGTTTCCTGTGCCCTCCATTTCATGGGTTTGGGTTCTCTTCAGATGATGAACCAGTTGAAGTGATCTCCTAGTGTGTTGAAAGTAGTGCTGCAAGGCCACTAGCCTCAGATTTTCTTGAGGTCCTGATGAAACTACTTTATTCTTCTCTCCTTACGGTAACACCTTGATCCCTTTTTCAGCGATCAGACGGTTGTATAAAAGACATAGCATTTAAAATCAGTACTAGAGATTCCAAGTCCATCACAGAAGAACGTGGGCTGGTTATGCTTTCTGAAGGTGGTTTACCAAGCCAGGTCACAAATGCGTTTTCCAGCACTGGAAATCCTGTTAGAATTTGAAGAGGAAGATCAGAGGATTATGGGCTTTGTCCTTTCTTACAGTCCCTTCTGACACAAAAGCACCTGCCACGCATAACGGCAAGCAGGAAATGTCTTCTCACATCATGCTATTTCTGTAATATAGTGACCTTCGGAAGCTCAGTTTATATGAAATGATCCGTTCCCTCTGATTCCTTCCTGGGTGCAGAAGGTGATGTGTCAGGTTTATTTCTCAAGGCTTCATAGCCTTTGCTTGCAAGCAGTAGTTCTGTGAAGACACTTGCCTATTTTTATAACAAGTAGGTGGATTTTTTTTTTTTTTTAATAAACCAAAGCCCACAGATCTGTTTCACTCGATACTTTGACTTGCATGCCACTTGGGGTCAAAAGCAGAGCCACCTCTCACGAGTCGTGGGAGTGTTGCACCGTTGCGCTTTCCATTAGTGTTGCTGGTTTCCATACTGGCTGGCAGCCTCAGCAAAGTGTTTCACTGCAGGGGCTTTCTGAGGGGCATTTTAACTTTGCATTTGGTCCATGAAGTAAATAATTTCAATGTCAGTGTCTGTGTAGTTTTCACCAGTGTTCCGGGAGGAAGCTGTCCCAATGATACCATTACTGCTTATAAAGCATTTGCAGCAGCTGGTACCTCTGAAAGCAAGTGAAACACAAAATCCAGTGGCAATATCTGTATTCTGACAGCTCTTAGATCAGAGACAGTTGTCCTTTGCCTTCCCTCACTGCCAAGAGGTGCCTACGTGCAATTACAGTAAATATTTTCAGGTGTGGGTGGTCTCTAACCTCCTTTTACTGTTGAAACACAGTATTGAGCATGGTATTCTGTAGGGGAGTATCAAATGGAAGAATGCCAAAGGCTTTTTTTTCAGTCCTGTATTTGTGCTTCAGACAGCTGCCTCATCCATCTCCTTACTCTCCTTCAGCCGCGTCCATGGCGTGCCTGCCAAATGAGAGCATTCACGCTCAGAGCCGGAGCCTCTGGAGAAAACACAGCCCTGCCTGGCCTCCGCGGGCTTCAGCTGGAAAGGGCTGGTCCAAAGCGCTGCCTGCTCGAGGTCAGAGGGATGAATAGCTACTTGATGTATTTCCGAAACAATAATGAACCAAATTTCACCTCTTCTAAAGCAAGGTCCATACACTCAAAGGAGGTATAAATAAATTAGTATGTGATTAACATCATCACATTCGTGATGTACAGCATAAGAGTAGGAAAAAGACTGGGGATTTAGCCCTGTTCCTTTAGAATCTGTGCAGAAAAACGTATTCTAATCAAAATTTATTTTAAATACAGTTAAAAATGAAGTTAAGCTTCCTGCAACAAGATGACCTTGTTGTTGTTCCTACAAATTAATCGGGAGGGAGTTTAATAATGATTCTAAAAAGGTTTGAGGATAAATTTGCCAGCTTGCAAACTGAAGTATCCACCCTCCGTTGTGTCAGGGATGTAACCCTGTTGACCTCTGGGAACTGCATATAGAATAGTGTTCTACCGGAAACAACCGAGTATCTCCCTGTAAGAGCCTTAGTTTGACTTCTTTTTCTTTTTTCGGTTCCACAGTCAATTTTTCTTGCTTGTAGTCAAACCTGATCATTAATATTTCATCTGGCATGCAATGCAATTATTTCTGGAATGTCTTTTTTTCCCACATTAAACTGCATATAATGGGGGGAAGTCATTTGCAGGCCTTGTTTGTGGGTGAAACGCTTTTACGAGGATGAAACCTAAAAGAATATTAACAGGAGTTGAAGCTGACCACAACAGCAAATGTTTGATGACATAAGCAAACAAAACAGCGCTTTCTGAAGCCTGCTGGGAATACTGACCTTCCGCACAGACGTGCTCTTAGCCTGACTTCAGCCTTATCCAGTAATGTGAGTGTCATCCTCTGTTGGCAGAAATCGAGATTTTTGCTTTTGTTCACTATTTCAACTGTCGAAAGAATTGGACTTTCTGAAAATACCCACCCACTAATGAGCCAGGTGGAATCCCTCGTGCAGAATGCTAGCTGGAAATAAAAGATGACTCACTCAGGAGGGTGAGGATGCACAGCATCTGGTACCAAAAAATGATGATTCACCAACATTTCAAAGCATTTTTCCTTTGGTTAGGGTTTGTTCTAGCTAGGTCTCATGAGGCTTTCAAAACAAATTAGACCCTCTGTGAAACTGGGAAGGGAAGAGAGTTTACTCTGAAACTGTCAATGAGAGGGTTGCGGAGAATGAAATTATGGAAGAATGAGATGTAATGAGGTAGTTGTACGGGTCAGAGGAAATACCTAACGTGCTCTTTCAGCCTGCGTGCTCTTGGTGGATCTCCTTCTGAGGAGAAGACACCGTCAATGACGCGCGAAGAGGAAAATCCCTAGCCAAGTGTCTGGTTTTGACAAAGTTTATCTTGACAGAGAAGCAGTTGCCCTTAATTGTCTGTAGAACAATGGTGATTGCCCCCAAAACTCACTGCAGAAACTTGTGGAGATCTTTTCAGAGCTGAAAACCCTGCAAATAGGTGAGGATTGATAATAATGGCCACGCAGGGGAAAGTATGGTCACGGCTGGTGTTTGGAGGGATCTCTCTTTGCTGGGAAGAATGGAGGGGTGATGGGCACTGTGTCTATCAGTGCTGCGTGAGGGGGAAGAGCAACCAAACAAGCAGGCTGATAATCTAGTGTCAAACTGCACATTTTTCTCTAGAAAAAACCTTTTCTTTCTGAACAGAGTGCAGACATGCTGCTGGACAGAGAGTCCCCGCCAGGGGTGTTACTGCTCGCTAGTGGTGACTGTGATTTTTTTTTTTTTTTTTGGTAGATTAATCCTGGTTGGTTACTTCTTATATGTGACACACAAACATTGTTATGAAAACTATAGGATTGACAGCTCCAGAAGCAGACAATTGCATATAATTTTTTCACAAGTCATTCCCTCCAGACCGGTCTTTGCCTCACAAATTCAAGAAAATGTGGAGGACGACTCCCTCTGCCCCGCAGCTGTCACAGGGTGTTTCCGGCTCGGTTATGGACAGTTGCATTTTGCTGTTGAATCCTATTTTAACATCAGTTAATGTGTTTTCCTAAACGATTGTCTCAATTGATTGTCCTGCTACATCAAGAATGTCGTCTTAAATTTATGTTGTCCATTATGGGGACACGCCAGCCTATTTAACATTGAATTTTTGGTTTGCTATAAAGGTTATTGCCTGTGTGGGGCCCATTTGAATTACTGAAGCTACTTGCCTGTAGTGCTTTATAATTTGTTACCCTTTTAACTATTTTACCTTGTAACATGGGTTAGAATATTTAAATTACTAAAATAATGGATATTAAAATATAAGGTGTAAAGTTTTCACTCTAATACTGAGATGCCAGCACAATGAAAAGGATAGTTGAAAATATTTGTGTTCTTTAGTGCATGTCTAGATCTCCGTGAAGCTCTAACAAGTGATGATAGTTATGCAATTGTACTGGCAATAGCAATTAGAGATTTACAAGTGCTTGTAAATGCTGCTATTTATAGGATGGGCACTTTATTTAACGAAACGCTAATCTTTCTCTGCAGTGGGAGAAAAATGTCAGAGTGGAGTATTTCATCCTTGTGATGGGCCTGGACTATAATATCCAAAAGAACAGTACTTTGTCCTTTAGAAAAAAACAAACCAAACCAAAAAAACCACCCAAAAAACCCCAAACAAACCAACAAACTAAAGGCTTCAAATAGGCTTGCACATGGGGAGTGGAGAAAGAATAGTTTAAATTTTGCGGTGCTTTGGGATATTAGTATGAAGGATCTATGGGGCTTTGCAGGTCACAAGATAGCTGTCTTGTGAGATTTGGAATATGTATTTTTAGTTCTTAACCTGTTAACTTTGATTATTGAGGAGCAGAACAAGGGCCTTGTTCTACTGATCTTTTCACTGTGAATCTGGGAAAAGGTAATTTAAATTTTATTGTTTGTTCTTAATTTGTAAATAAATTTGTCCATGAATATTATTAAAAATTAGAGCCAGTATAACAGTATTTTTAATCTTTCTCTTTGAGAGACCCTGTATGTCCTCTTAAATACAACGGATGGATCCCATTTCAGTGAATGATGGTACTAATAACGTGAATCAGGCTTAAATCCAAGAATAGAAAAAGCCTGTTTTTACTGAATTAGTTGCATGATCTACATAGTTATAAAAGTTTCAGGAGAGGGTTTTTTTTTTCCCCCTTCATGTTATTTTGACTGTGTTATAGTAAGTCTTATGTTCATGGCAGTATTCACATGCATGGTTAAGTTATTCTTTTTTACGTACGTGCACAACGAGTGATTGGATTAAATAAGAATTAGCAGAGCAGATCCTATCAGCAGCTCTCCAAGTGTTGTAGGAAGCAGCAGCAGGATGATTGCTTAGGATAACTGACATGAATTGCTGTAGACTGATGCCAACAGGAAGGAAAAAAGAAGAAAAAGAACCCCCCTTTTTTTCTTTTATTAAAGACTGAAACATTCAAGACACCGGGGAAGCCTTTTGTAGAAGGAATGAAATAAATCTTGTATTGTTTTGTACTGGTGAGACATGTCTGGTCATTGCATTTGTTTCCAGTAGCTCCTGTGATACTGGCTTGTTATACCAGTGAAAAACCTGGGAGGCAAATGGTTATACAGTCATTGGCAAAGCTGCCGTTTCAGAAGCTGCTGATATATGTAGTTATACAAATATCTTCCTGTATTTGCACACTAAGGGAGATTTTTTTTTTTTTATTCTGGTAGCAGATTTGCTGGTAAAGTTGTGACTAAAGAAGGAAAAGTGTGTGTTTATTTGGTAGTTTTCTACTGGAGTATTCTTAGTATAAACAGACACGGATATTCGCTGTTGGAGTAGTGCTTTCTGGTTGTTTCCAATTTTATAAACTGGATTTTTGTTGTTTTGTTTGGTTTTTGTGTTTTTTTTAATAGCACAGAGATTTTTCTCTGCGGAATTTTTATGCTTTCCATCCTTACAAAAGACAGATGGACTTGTTTATCTGCTGTGAGGTTCAAGGACAGATTATAGATTATTTTGCTTTGTGTCATTTAAAACATTCTTATTTATGAGCAAGGAAGTTGGCAATAATCACGTGATTCATGGTGGAAAAATTGTCTGCAAGCTGCCGCTCCTGTTGTCCTAATAGGCTTAAAGGAATTACCACTGATGTAAATAATAATTCCGTGTGCTGCTGGTGGGCAAGGCAGGGCAGGCAAACGCTAAATAGAAAGGGTGTGTTTCGGGTAAAGCCCTTCCCGTATGATTTTTGCAAAAATAACACTGTGAAGTGAATAATCCATTTCGATTCCTAATGAGTAACGTTAATAATCTTTGTAAAGATAGATTGTTTCATTAAAAATCCAGACAGCACCTCAAGGCATTACGATTTTAAGGCTCAGTTTGAGCCTGGAGTGGTGTTTGCGTGTGCATCTCTGTGACACCTTGTAGTTCAGCCTGGCCCAGGAGAAATCACAGTTGCAGTTGTTTTGAAGCTGAGGAAGAAGAGCAGTGGAGGAAGAGCCAGGCTTTCATGTGCCATTCTTTCCATTAAAAGCAGGAAGAATTTCAAAAGATATTTCAGTGCCTTTTATAATTTCCTATGTGCATGCAGAATGCACCCCGGAACGGCCGAGAGGAGTGTGACCGAAGCTTAGGGAGCACGAAGAGAAATAGTGCCCAGAGAAGGTGACAACGTGGCTTGGGTGCTTTGTGGAATGAAGTGGGGAGACTTAAAGGACAGAGCGGCCGCACAGCCAGCTCGGCGGCCACCGCAGCACGTGCAACTTGGCCAACTGTCTCTGAACAGGAAAGGAATAACATATTGTAGCTGACGATGAGGGATTTACAACTGTAATAGTACAATTACAGTAGTAATACTAAATATTAATAGCATCAAAAATTCTCATGCAGTTTAGTTAACAGTTGACTTTTTAAAATTGCCCAAAATTTCATACATTGCCAACTTGACTAGTTAGTCTTTTATTGGAGAAGCCTGTCTACACCAAGGTTTGTATTTCAAAACCAAGGCACCATGTCTAGTGTATGCTGTATGTGACATAGGTAGTATGATTCCTCT
Organism: Stercorarius parasiticus; assembly: GCA_013396915.1. Taxonomy (NCBI): domain Eukaryota; kingdom Metazoa; phylum Chordata; class Aves; order Charadriiformes; family Stercorariidae; genus Stercorarius; species Stercorarius parasiticus. Next base: position 432,893 of record VWZL01006098.1, on the reverse strand, counting down.
TTACCAAATGTACTTTTCGAAGTTCCAGGAGCTTTATAATTTTCAAAATTTATAATTTTCAGAATTTTTTTCCCCCAGATATTTTGTTCTCCTTTTTTTGAATACTTGTCTGGTTTTGGTCACATACCGTTGTAGAGTATATCTGAGCAATAAGAATTTAACACCTGAAAACTTGACTTTGCTAGATCATGCAGCAAAAAATGGGATTCTGCAAAGCTGAAGTGTAGGGTAATAAAACTAAGGAACAAATATCATCAGAGTGGGTAAACTGTGGTTTAGGAATGTTGGCTGGAGCAATGAGTTGTGCGCTGTTAGCAAGGATTATGTCCCGCATTGTATACTCACTGCCTTGCGTTCCGTTGAGGATCAAGTTTTATTCCATTTAAGAAGCTCTGTGCCCCCTTCTTCTTTTCCAAAGGAAAAAACCCTCCAGAATGATAGGAGCAAACATATTCTCAAATACTGCAAGCCAGATGCTGGTTTTGCAGCTTAATTTTTTGCTTTGCGGTACTTCCTGTGAGCATCGCCCTTATTTCAGCAAGTGTTACTATTTTGCTTTTAGAGCATAACTGCTCTTCACAAAAACCTTTGCATCCTTGGAATGCGAGAGCATTTTAATCGGATTTTGATGGCGTTTCTTAGAATAAGGAATGGGAGAGGGAGGAAGATTTCATTAAGATTTGTGAGATTGTGGAAGGGACAGATTGATTCTGATAAGCTGATTGGGTGAGCGACTATGTTGGAAAGGAGAGGTCGTGGACTCGAAGGGGACTAGCATAGCGTGTAAGTAGTTGAGACAGAATTTCAAGTGGATTGAGAGATGAAAGGGAACGGGCAAGGTGAACGGAGTTCATTAGCCTGCCTGAGAGAGGAAGGGACAAAAATAAATCTCTGCGGTTTATGGTGCCAGCGTGGTGTTAGTCCAGTCAAAGGAAGCTGAAGGTGAAATAACCATTTTTCCAGGCTGCAGACACAGGAAGGCAATATTCTGGTTTTTGGTTGGTTTTTTTCTTTTTTCTTTTTTTTTTTTAATATTCACATGCAGGAGGCTCCATATTCCACAGAAATCTACAAATAGGCATATTTGTAGGGTAAATATACACCAAAATAGATTGGGCGAGAGGAGTGCAAAGACTCGCCCCTTCAAAGGCTACCCAAAAGTAGACAAGAGGGTGGCAACACAAAATTGAGCCCCTGAGTGAACGACTATAAAATACAGTATGAATTTCCTAAGAATTAAGAGTATGACAGCTTTTAAAGGAAAAATACAAATAACGCATCTAACCTTACATAGTCACCCGCATCTGCTACAAAGGTGAAATATACTTTTTATTTAAAAAAACTTCAGGTTACTTCTTGTTGCTGAAATTCTAATTACTGCTGGTTTTCCCTCATCTCTGCAGTAAGAATATAATTAAAGCGAAAGCTAATCTCCCGCCTTTGGTGGCGAGATATTGGGAAAACTGCTTTGTCATGGTAAAAGTCATATTTCGATTGAAAATCAGCCGTTTGAAGGTCAGCATCTCAGGTAGCATTTCACATACTGTTGTCACAGAAAGGAGATTTACAATAGAAAGTAAATTACAGTAATTGAGATTACAGTAATACAGAGCTCAGTGTTTAACCAGTGATTGACAACACTTGAATTTGCAAACAGTACTCATTGAAATATGGTTTTAACGATGTTCAAATTTGGTCTGTCTACTGTGCAGACCAAGTTATTTACCCTTCACCTTTCAGTTCCACCTTTCAGACTTTAGGTAATAATTTCTTGCTGATTCTTTAATAACTGTCTGAAAAAAAACCCCCCACATTCTTTTGCTTTATACAGTTAAATCAGGTGGCTTTATGCTTCAAAATAGGAGCCAGCTTTTTTTTTTCCTTAAAATGCTCATGATTATTGTCTCGTGTGATATTACCTGTGTGGATCTGGGTATGTGTCACACCTGAATCTGAACACTCTTTGTTTATTTGCAGGAGAGGTCTGGTCGGTGTTGCTGAAGTGATCGCTTTCCCCTGTTCTTAATGTCATCTTGGTGACCGAGATCTTGTTTTCACTATGAGAAGTGAATTGGGTTGTATGGATTGGTTGCAGCAGAAAATGCAAATTATGGTAAGCGGTAGCAAAGCTTCTGGAGACTTGTAGAATATGCATTTATTTCCGTTGTTTAATTGTAGGCTTCAGCTAATAGCTAACAAATCACTTTCAGCCATACCAATCTTGATATTTTTGTTAGTTTGAAAGTACATACTGAATGCATCTGGCCACCTATTTCTATTGTAAAAAGGAATTGATGTTTGTATGTCAATGTTGAGATGCCAGCTTCAAAAAAGAAGTTAATTTCTTTATTTTTAAGTATCTCAACCCTTGGAAACTTACTTGACTAACGGGAACTTGGTGCTGTGCAGATGCTCTTGTAGATCTTGTGATGTATTCTCTGGTTGTTAGGCCTAATCAATGAGTAATGGTGTTTCTTGCTGTTTTTTTTTTTTTTTTTCAGATGAGGAGGAACAGTATGTCTTTCATTATGTGCTATACTCTGTAAACAGCACTGAAAGGCACCTTAATCTGAGTTTAGCTAGCTTATGAATTTAAATTAGAATTATGTTCTTTGATGTTCCTGCTGACTCTACCTCAATACTGGCATTTTGTTTCTTTTTTTGCAGATTCTTTTTCCTTGTTGGAATTTTTCAGTTCTGTTGAATGTGTAATTACAACTATGGCAACAAGAGTAGAAATAAATTCTACTTTGGCGTCTTTGACGACAGTACCTGACTTAAATGAAATCAGAAATGAGGATAAAGCACAGCGTGTGTATGTAAGTGTGCTTTCAGATGCAAGTAACAAGACAAAGGATGCTTCGGCATCACTAACTCTTGAAGAGAAGAACAAGTTTGGGAGTACTTTGAGATCTGCAACAATGCCGTCACTAGGGTCAAGGCCAAGACTCTTCCCAAAGCCTTTTTCTAAAGAGAAATCTTCAGATACTTTTGCAAATGTAAAACCACCTATTCCGGCTTTCAGATCAAGTAGTCTTATTAGAAAGGCCACTGAGGAAACATCATCTGTTAAGGTATTAAGTGGAAACGTTCCTCCATTAGTAGATCAGAAAGTAATTGAAAATAAGAGTGGCAGTGAAGTAGTCACAAACATGACTTTCTGCACTGGTCCCAGTGCAAATACTGTTATTCTTTTTGAGGCGGCAGGCACAGAGCAATCAAAGGTAAGCCTGACCCAAGAAAAAAGGGCTGCTGATGACCACAGAGTACTTAGTACTACGCAAACGAAAGAGCTTCAGTGCAGTGCGAAGCTGGAGAAACCATCTCAGCCATCTGAGACATCCAGGAATCCTGAAGGGTCTCTTCACAGGCAGATATCGCTTTCCTCCAGTCTTCGACCGGTCTCTTGGAACTCCCTCAAAACTGGTGAAAAAAAAGATGCTTGTGAAGTTAATCCAGGGGAGAAAAACAACGATGATGCAAATAATATCAACAATAAAGTTGATTTCTCTATTGATGTGCAGCAAAGGCCAAAACCTAGACCAGTATCTGCTATTTTTTTGGAATCATTACGAGATCAAAAGCATCGCACTGTAGAAGCTTCTGAGGAAAAATCTCCTACAGAGAAATCCTGGGTTAGAAAACCAAGGCCTTTGTCCATGGACCTGACAGCTAAGTTTGAACATAAAGATCTTTCTTCTTGCAAGAAGGCTTGTTCATCTCACGAAAGCAAGGAGAATGTATCTCTAATTTCTCTTACTGACATGGGCTGTCATGATCAGTCTGAAATGGGGCCAAAAACTGAAGAAACTGAATTTAATAAAGACAGTTCTTCTAAAACAAATTTGAAGTGCAGTAGTCAGGACATTGGCATCCTAAATAATGGAAAATACATAAGGGAAACGAAGCTTAAATCTAAAAGTGAACAAATCGAGAAAAAAACAGAAATAACGACTAACTTGCACAGTTTTGAAAGAAGCCATGAAGCCACTAGTGAAAGCAGAACTAATAAGGGGGAGAAAAGACCGGATCAAAAGGAAACGTATTTGTTTCTAGGATGTGAAAGTCCTGCAGCTTCCTCAGAAAAAGAGAATAGTATTGTAAGAGGTAGTGTTAAAAAACACATTAGTTTGTTCACTTCAGAAAATCCCAGTACCTCAATGGATACAGAGCCGCTCCCATCAACTGCGGAGAAGGAAAACAGATGTGTGAGCATCCAACAGCGAATCAAAGAACTGACAACAGAAAATACTGACGTTAAGCCAGGAAATCTGCGCAGGTCACTTCTCTCACGACCACTTTCTGCGGATTTAACAAAGATGTAGGTTGCAGAGAAATTCTGTTTAATCCTCTTAACTTTATCTCATTCAGTAAAACTTGCTCTCTCAGTACAGTACAATAACTGATCATTTTGGTTCCACTAATCGTAATTGTTCTTTATGCTATTGTTCTTGAGCCCCTTTTCTACCTTTTCCTACCCCAAAAAAAAGAAAATTTAATGAAATATACCCTGACAACAGCTGGAAAAAAAATAAATGCTATCAATATTGTGGCCTTTGCATGTTACTGTAACTATATATCTAATATTAAAATTTCATGCATTTTGAAATCTTGAGGTGGGCATTGTAGACTGCAAGCTTTTATATTTGTGAGAAAGCGGAAGACTGGTTACCATGTCTTTGACAGCGGTGTAGAGTATCAGGTTTTCAGTCAGACAGGAATCTTATTTCGCTGTCATATTAAAGCGTAAAGATCTGTGATGTGTATTCTGCCTAAGCTGTGGCAATGAGCAGTGTTGTTAGAGTCACAGGAGATCTGCTAAATTTTACATACCAAAACAAACAAAATAAAATCTTGTGCAGTAAAAAGAGAGATTTAGTCCAAGATAAAATGTATTCTCTCAGTACAAAGTTGGGTAATGGATTATTTAAAATCAAAAATTTGTTTGTGACATGAATGTTTGTACGCTTTGCAATATTATCTGAGGCCGTACTGCAGGGCTTGGTACTGGTCTAGGAGAGTTCACGTTCTGTACGTGATGGCAAAGGGATAGGGAAAGAAAGATAAAGGGTTTTGGTAGCGTAGAGGAAGTGTGCTTTGCAGAATGACTGCAGCAGATGTTTGGCTAACAGGACCTGCTTTATGAACAGTGGGATGGTAGAATTTTTCAGCAAACCTTGGTCTCTCAACACTGTGATCAAAATAAAGAAATTTAACTGAGGCATGAGAATATTAGCATCTCTTTCACTAAGCCTTATTATGGATCTCTGAAATCTTATGCTATACAATAAGCTGCATAACGAACCATTTTTCAGGAAGCAGCGATCCTTTGGTGTAGATACAATTAAACCACCAAATACAGTTACTAACTATGATGTTTCTCCTTTAAGAAATACAACTTATTGGACAATTTCTACCAGCCTGCTTTGGTAGGACGTGTACCTGCTAACTAACTAACTGGACTAAATGAAGTAACAGAAGTCTTTTGTCTTAGGTTTTCAAGTCCAACATCAAGCAGTGAAGCAAAGCCTGAGAAACCTGCCGAAAGTAGGAATGACTCTATCAATGAAACGCAAGAAAATCAAAAAGTAAGAAAATGGCATCAGCTGATGTGGTCTCCAGCCAGGTTTGCAATCCAAAGGCAGAGAGCAGTGTCCCGTGTGTCTTTATCAATCTATGACTCTAAAATGGGTATTGAGAGTATTAAGAATGACATAATCCGAATAGATTTACTCGTGCCAGTCTATCTTTAGGACACGGTGATAAAGTATGGGAGTTTCATGTCTGTTGAGTATTTAAAAGTTAAATATGCATGCCGCTAAATGTGTGCAGTGGTATAGAGTGAAAAGTATTTTATATACTATTTTAAAGGGACTTCTAATGTGTGAAAATCCATAGTGAACGGGCTATGGTTGTTGTGGGTTTGTGCAGTGGTTGTCCTTTATTTTCTCGAAGCGTTGCATTAGTGTAGGGCATTTTTACATCTGAGTCACAGCTCGTTATTAAATACATGCTGTATGTTTTATTTAGTCTCCTAAATAACGTTTAACTTAGCAGTTTTGACAATAAAGTATTATACAGAAAGTTCTGATTTGCTGTAAAGGCTGTGAGGCTGTCTCTGTTTCTAAGCAACACTTCGGTGTTGCAAAACAGAACTTCGCTGCTGACACTTCTTAGTATAGGAGTTCTAATGTAGCTTTAAGGGTATTTCTTGTGAGTTCTCATTGCTGTGCTTTTTTCCTCTCGAGGTTTAAGATAGGAATATATGGTAAGGAAACTAGCGGCTAGATACAAAGTGAAGTGCTGTTTTCAGAATCTGGTAATAAAGTAGGATTAAAAAAATTCCTTTGAATTCCTAGAAGAACATAGACCAGGTTTAAAAATCTTTCTTTATGAATGTCTTTAGTGTTAATTTTCTGACATTCTTCAGCTTTTTTTTTTAAGAGAAACTTAAGTCAGTTCCAAGTTTTTAAATTTTAAAACTTAACAAAAAATTGAACTCTTGTAGATCGAGTATTCTTTGATTCTGTTTATTATTTGCATGCTGTGCTTTTTCAATTAATGTTATTAAAAATAACAGCTGTCAGATGCTAGTTATATTTCTTGCAAGTAGATAATAGTAAAGAATTGGCGAGAGATATTAATTCCCACTCTCTCTTTTTAATTCAGCTCATCCTTAGCTGAGCAGCTCCAGCTGTGAAACTTACTCAGATCTTCATATTCCTTGTAATTACTGACCATGTAACTATTTAGTCAGTGAACAGCTCTGTTTGAAAAGACGGTTTTGACGAAGTACAGTATATTGGGTGTCTCCAGGAGTTCAGACTTCCTCTGAAGATGCCTACATCCCTGCGGGTGCTGTTCGATGCTTTGCTTTTGAACTTGAATTTCTGTAGGGCTTGCAATGTAAACGTTCGTAAGTGTTTCTGCGGTAGCTGGGGTTATGAACCTGCTAAAGTTTTGTACTGTTTTTGCATGTGTTGCCTTCTCTGGAGTATGATGTGGGTATAAATTCACTGCAGATTAAAATGTCTTGTGAAATCTGAGCTCAGGAACTCAGTGTCATGCATATCTCATGTATCGAGACTCGATACGTTTCTCCTTTTTTGTATTAAAAGTAAAAATCAAGCTATGAGAACTCTCTTACAGTCAAGATTCAGGAGCTGGACCTACATGTTTGCCTTGGTCTCTGGATTTTGTGTTCCGGGAACATGGGTGTGTTTAACTTGTGCAGGGTGTGTTGCGCAGAGTAGGTACAAGCAAGTCTTAACATAAAATTTGTTATACATCTTTTAAATAAACTTAAAATTTAAATAAAATCTTAACTGTTGGAATTTCTTGTTCCAGAGTAAGGAGATCAAGCTTGCACATGGCACAGATTTCACTGAAGCACCTGCTACTGGGAACCCGTGGAAACCCCGGCAGATTTTAAAAATAACAAATAAGCCGGATCAGATAGAGAGGAAAGGAAGCTTCCTTGGAGACGGTCAGCATTTTTCTCAGCAAAGTGAAAATTCTGTCTCTTTCACAAGCAACTTGGAAAAAAAATTAAAACCAACCACACCTGTGGAAAAGACCTACATTAAAACTGTCCGAGCCACCATGTTTGACCATAATGTTCAGAGGCATAACGTTGCTGCTGACCATCCTGGAACTGAGTCTGCACTGAGAATTAATAACGAGCTTGAGGGAAAGCATGATGTGGTCACTTCAGGGCACAACAGACGATCATGGATGGGAGAAGTGGAGGAAACCACTGATATAAAGAAGGAGTATCACAAGCTATCTGATTCATTAAAAAACACAGCGGATGTAGAAAAAAGTGGAAAACCAGCTTGTTCAAGTGAAGACAAGAAAATGACTCTGGGAATTTGCTTAGAAAAATCTTTGGTTGAGAAAAGTGAAAAACCCACTCCTAAAAATGCAGACGACTCTCTAATTTACCAAAGAATAGAGCCGAGATACGAAATCTTTCAGACGTGTGGTGAAAGAGCTCTTAGTGAAGCCATTACAATGGCTCCTGAAAAAAAGGCCATGACACTCAGAACTAGAAAATCATCTGTGAAAGAGAATAAAAACGATGAGGATGTTCTACATGCTGGTCAGTCAGCTAGGACAAATAGTAAAACTCTCTACTTGAAAGAAGATAACATCACTTCAGAAGCTAGAGGCACAAAAGTTTTTACAAGCAGGTATGTGTCGAGAGAAACTACTGATTTTTTGTCCAGTGAATGCACTTTACCTGAACAGAAAAGGGACTCTAATAAAACTGAAGCGGAACCGATATTAATAGCTGAGAAAATACCTTATTCTACAGCCAAAAGTAAATCTTGGGGAATGAATGAAAACGTAAGCAAACTACATTCTGAAATTAAAAGTGATAAGAGCGAAGTCTCTTCCGTGGATAAGACAGAGGTGTCTAATATGATGAAATGCTCTTCTGAGAAAAGGAGTTTCAGACCAGGTGGGAGAGACAGCTATGAATTCAGAACCAACTTTGATCGTGAAGTTATTTCGACAAGTGCAAATAAACATGGGGCCCAGTCCTCTTCAGTGCTTTCAAGTGGACAATTTTGTGAATCTTCCAGTAGCTACCATCCTGATACAAAAGTGCTAACCATTAATAAAGAGGAGTCTAGGGCCTTTGGGTTAAGGAAAAGTCTAGACGTGAATTGCAAAGAACAAGACTTTAGCTTAGATAATACAGCTCATGAGAACAGCGAAAAAATCAGAGTAATAGATCCAGAAGAAAAAGTCAGGAGAACCAGAAGTAGCGTTTCTGACTTGAAGATTTCTGAAAGGTGGAGGAGGAGGACCTTGCCTCAGGATTCTGTCAAGACAGAGGAAGTCCTCTGGCTCACTCCTGAAAATATCAAAAGGCTGAGTCGGACAGATTCATTGCAATTGGATGAAGGTTCAGTTAAAAAGAGAAGCAAAAAAGGGGTGGAAGGGAGTGAGGCAAACCAAACTGTTCTTGGCAGTCCTGATGATTACTTGAAAAATCAGAGTTCTGCCTTTGAGCCAAAGGCAACTTATTTTGCAGTGACTTATCAGATTCCTGGTAACAAAAAAGAGAAAAGCTTTGTTGGTACTCCTAGTGCTAGTGAAACTAAGACAATTTCTAGCTCAAGGGAGGGAGCAACAATTAATCTGGATCCTGTTTTTCCTGAAAAGTCCAAACCTTTATTGCAGCAACCAAATAAAAATTTGACAAGTACAAATTGTAGAGAAGACTCGCAGGAAGTGCGTGTTAACAAGGATTGGGCCAAAGAAGACGACAAAGATGATATTTTTTCCAAAAATATTACATTTGGTAATTTTCATGTATCTAGGAAAGATAATCAACAGTATCATGAAAGAGGCCTGGATCAGTCTAAAGAGAAAATTATAGATGTTGATGCTTTCCTGTTAAAACAGGATCTGGAAAATACAGCTCAAACTGATCTCAAAAGTAGCAGAAGAAATGTTTCTTCTTACCATGAACCCAGATCTCCCTTGTGTTCTGCACAGTTCCATAAAGACGGTGAACCAGGCCCCCAGAAAAGGAGTGAAAATAATTATGAGTTATCTGGAAGGAAGGCTGAGGATGGTTACAGATCCCAAATTCTTGATATTGATGCGCTTATGGCAGAATATAAAGAAGAATCAGCGAAGGCCAGCAGTGTTCCAGACAAGCTCTCTGAAGATCACAGTTCGTTTACTAGGGAGAAGTCAAAGAACAAAAGAAACGTGTCAGATAGGACGACTTCTTCCTATAGCTGGAAAGAGTGGAAGGGATCAGATCACTATTCTGTTAATAACAAACAAGGTGACTGTGCAGAAGAGTACTACAGGTCAGAGAAATTAGTTCTAAATGAAAAGAGCAAAGAGAAACTGGACTCCTGTAGCCCTGAATTTGATAAACAAAAATCCAAAGACAGAAAGTTCAGCCCTCCTTACTGGGGAAATCCTAGCAGCTTTTTTTCAGATAAATTTGTAAATTCACCTGTGGAGTTCAGTAGGAAGAAAACTTTCATTGTTGATGAGGATGAAGAAGTGAACTTAACTTCCAGGTACCGAAGTCCAAAATTTGTAATTGATAAGGTACAGCCTGTAAATGCAGTTGGTACAGACCAAAGGTTGGAAGTTAATTTTACTTCTAAGTTGTCCATAAAGGCAGATGATGGCCTCTTACAGAAGAAGGTGGTCACAAAAGAACAGTTCTTGGAGGTGTCTCCAGAAGGTGACTGGAGCAAAAATGTAGCAAGGAGCTCTATAATGAGGAATAAAGATGCTGCAAATAAGATGACGTGTGAGAGTGACTCTTCTAACGTGAAAAGTAAAACTGATTGGAAGAACTATACATCTGGTTTAGCAAGTGCACCCTCGGATTTGAGGCGATCTTATTCAGAAAAGAGCCGCCAAGGAAAAGACAATCTACTGCTGATGCAGGAAGTGAGGGGAAGGAAGGACCTGTACCGACCCAGGCAGAGCTTCCCGTTGGAAAGTGCGGATAATGGGTGGAAACAGAAGATGCCATCTCAGTCGGAGTCATTCTTCCATGAGGATAAAAAGGTATTACCAAATAGTATCTAAGTGTGTCCTGTAACTAAAATTGAAAGTGAGGAGAAGCTTTTAGTAGTCCCTATGTACTGATTTTCAGCATTAGCTGTGACTTCGCAGCAAGTGAGCAGACACATACTTTCCAATAGAGTTCACTTCCTTTTGTGTTGTATTTTCTTGAGGAATTTGTATTGTCCTAGATGACTAGACTTTTGTTTCAAGTGTATAAATATTTATTGATGTTTCCATGGAGAGCTTGAAAACGCTTTCAAATGTGTGCGTATTATTTTCTTAATGCTATGAACCTAGGTTGTTAAATTAAGTCTGCAATTTTATAATAATTTGCAAAGTAGTAGTCTGGGTTTGTTTTATAAATTGCCAACAGTGATCGTTTTGGAGTTCTTTTTGTGTGGTGGTTTTTTTTCCTGAAGGAAGCAAATTAGTATTATTATTTATTTATTTTTTACTGGATGAATGGCTTTCATTTGAATGTGAAACTTTGCTGCTGACACTGACTTTGAAATGCAAGTGATTCCTTTACCATAGTGACAGGTTAACGCACGAAGGCATAGCCAGTTGCGTGTTGATGGCTATAATGTTTTTACATTTTGTGTTTTCAGCTTTGAACTTCCTCTCTTTGTTGTTGGTTGTTTGATTTGTTTTCAAAAGGGCATTTTATATAGATATGTATGCGTATGTGTGTATATGTAGCAACATACGTACATTTATTTTTACAGGCTTCTAGCAAAGAATGGACCAAGCAGAGTTCAGACAAACCAGACGGAACGGACTTTTCATTGGGCTCTACTCAGAGAAGCCACCACAGTTTTTATAAGGAGAGAAGGGCAGATAATGGGACGGTATGTTATTTTGGAGGAGGTTCTTGGGCAGGGGCTTGGGGACAGATAAGGGACACGCAGCCCGGCTTACTCCATTCGGCACTGTTTTCCTTTTTGCAAATAGCCGTGAAAGAAAGTATGTGTCTTCCTAGCAGAAGGAGCAGATGCACTTTTCTGTGGACTTTAACTGGCAGAGAACGCTTCTCCCTGGGATTCCACCGCGCTGGTTTATGCCAAATCTTCAAACGCAATGTATTAACCATGCAGCTTGTTCATTTTTCTTTCTAAGCAAAGAATTTTCATCCTGAACTCTTAAGATGGATCTAGATCGCTATGGTTTTTTGTTTGTTTCTCAGCTTAGGTAATGAAAATCGCTTAGATTCCAGAAATCTATTTTTCTGGAAAATTGTGGAGACAAATAGAACCATGTCATAGCCTGAAAAATCATGGGTTTAATTTTCTTTATGTAAGCAACGCGCAGTGAAGAATCACAGCTGACTTTTTTGGTAGTCCAGTTTGTCTCTAATATGTATACTTTTGGGGTAAATTCCCACTTAAAGTTGTTGGGTGATATTCTCCTAAGCTACAGAAGGATTTCCTGACTTTAGTCTACAGTTGAATTTTACGTTGGGAAATAGTTAGTATCCTATGTCCAGATGTTGTTCTGAAATACACAGCAAAGATCTGGATCTTCCAAAAGTTAGGTAATGAAAGAAATATCAGTATTTTCTGTGGAAAATAAAGGATTTGAAAACCCCATTGGCAGCACAGAACTCTACCATTTTAAGAGAGACATTGCTGCTGCCACTGAAATCCTTCCCTACTGGAAGAACTTGTTTTGAACCACCGTAAGCACTGTGTGGTTTTTGTTTTGTTTTGTTTTTTAACCTTGTGCATGGAAACAGATTTGATGCACTGGAACGATGCTGTCATCGTTCCAGAGTGCACTCTTTTGTAACTCTACGTGTACGTATTTGTAATTTTGGAAAATCTGGATGTCCCACATCTTTTCAAAACGCTACCACTTGTATGGAGAAGGGGTGACTGAAAGATACTACTACACTGTCCCCCAAGGTCAAATCTCAGCTGTCCTCTTAGTCTGGTAGCACACTCGTGTGGTGACCGAATGTATTGCCTGCTGCAGAGATCCTGGCTTTGTGATTACTCATTCTATTTACAGCCCTTTAATAGAGAATAGGCAAAAAGATAAAAACTGAAAGGAACTCAGTGCGACTTTTTTTTTTTCTTCTAGTGAAGAAAAAGAAAACTCCCAAACCTATAAGGATTTTGTAAATAAGGTTCTTCGTGGGAGTTTTGGAAACAAGCTCATATTGTTCCAATTGTAGTCTTAAAACTTCATGGATGGTATCCAAGGGCTGATATCCTCTTGTCTTTCCCATTTTTAGAATGGACTTCAGGTTGAATGTTCATCTTAGGGGGAGCTTGGGTTATTTATGTTATGATTCAATCCCTAAAAGTTGTTATATGCCATCAGTTTACAGTGCACATACGTGAAGATGTCATTGACAAGGTAGAATAGGTGGGAGAAAAGTGCTGTCAGAAATAGTGCTGGGGTAATTGAACTATTCGGGTGGTGTACTCGGATAAATATGACTGTTATTCTCCAACTTGGTTGTTAAGCGTGAGGTTACTCGGAATAAACCTTTAACTTCATCGAGTGTAGCCTGAAACAGGGAAGGAAAGCTGGCAGCCCTTCTAAAAGAGAAAACTCACATGTCCAGCATCCACTAGAATTCAGTAGGATCTGAGTGCTTTACTCCTTTGTCTTGCTTTGAAAAGCCTAATCGTGGTGTATTTGTTGTTCTGCAGTGCCATGGTAGCAAAAAGGGCAGCCTGGCCTTCGTGCGTAGAAATTGTGAGTGAGCAGGTTCAGAGAAGCGATTTTTACATGCATTGGGAGGTGGAAAACTCACCATACTTCCATGTTTTCCAAAGCCCCACATAAATATCACAGAAGACTATGTAGAACTGAACCATTTCTTCTGTCACCAAGGTTAATACCTTTGTTTTCATTTGGAGAAAATACAAAGAAATGTGCTGTGCAGTTGCTGTTCTCACCAGTGCGTTTCAATACTTCCCTCTGGTGGAGAGACACGCTGTAGTTGTGTTTTAGGGATGCGAGAGGTCGGGATAGATCCACGGGAGAATCACAGTTAAGTGACATTGCCTCTGAATTTGAATGCGTGGTTTTGCGTGGTACATCTTTGAAAGGGGATTAGAAGAAAACAAAACTGCTACTGTTTGTTTGAACACTTTCTAGTTTTTCTGTTTAGTTGTGAAATGACTTTCTTTTTCTTGTGGCATAGTGATGCACAAAAAAGTGGTCCAGTTCATATCACTGGTCACTCAAGATATTGCTGTCTTTCTAATGAGAGTGCAGTGCTCAGAGTGACAATTTGCTACCTTTATTGTAGAATAATAGATTCAGATTCATTCACATTCACTACTAGTGTAATGAACTGTCCCGTAGTCTTTGATATTTGACAAATCGACTTAAATGAATACGCATTTGTTGCATTGTTTCCCTCTGCCTATAATAATAAACAGCTACTTGAATGAAATTTCCCAAGACAGCTAAGGAACTAGGTTCTTATGGATGAACACAATTCTAAATGGAAGTGAGGTGCAATAGTATAATTTTACTTCTCAAAGTCGTTTCTTTGTGATTATATTCTAGGGAATCTACTTCCAATGAGGTTATTTTTCAAACATTTTGTAGGACTCCTTTGAAATGAAACCATTACAATATACGATTGACTATATGGGATGGGTGGTTGAAATTGCAAAGGACGATACTCTTGAGATTTAACACTCATCTAGATTGCATTTTTTAGCTGTTTTGAGCTTGTAATCCTTAAAAACAGAATAAGGCTTTTATAAAGATTCCAGCGTCACTGCTAGACTATGGTCACCTGTGTTGTTACTATGGGTGGTACTTCTCTCTGTATGTATTTTACAAAGAAAATGTTCAGTGCTGTAAATACTACAAGGCTGGTAAAGCATCACAGCATTCAAAGAGGTGATGTTCCCAGTGGAAAGGAAAGGTGTTCTGTGCTAGAGCAGTAGCTTCCAGACTTCACCGTCTTTGAAGATTGTGGTGGATTAATGACTGTGAACGTATTGGACTGGTAAATGAATGACTGAACGTATCGTACTACCAGTGGTTTATGTGCTGGACTTGGAGGAAGAATTGGGCTACAGTGTCTCAGTGTACTTTGAAAAAAAAAATCATTTGTTCTACAACCTCAAAAAATGTTTTCTCTCCTCATGAATAATAGAAATATCACAATTTGGAACCGCCTCCTTATATATTTGGGCTGTTCCAGAATAGAGGATAACCAGGTCTGCATTTTAACAGGATAGTCTTTGAGACTGTGGAGGTGTCATGGTTTAAAGCCTTCAGACTGGGAAGACGTTTGATGGATTTCCTAGTGTATAGTTTTCTCTGAGGTCAGTAGCATTAAGTCTCCTGGAGAGAGTACTGTAGTACTGGAGAACATGTTATGATCTGCAAAACTGTTCCTGCTCTTGTGTAGTTGGATGTTTTAGTCTTCTCTTGGCTGCCTTTTGCTGAGAGGTTGAGAACGTGCCTTGCGCAGCAGGAGCCAGCCGGAGAGCCGTGTCCTTGGCGTTGGGGTCGGAGCTGGACTGCTGCTTGCTGGGGTGTGTGAGTGATAAAAATACAGGTTAAACAGCAAGGCAAAATCTTCTAACTTATGATTTCTGTGTGAATATTTTGGCCTTTATTTCTATTTCTGTTGGAGATTAGAATAAATTTATGATTGTAAGCTTAGTTGTTAGTATTTTTTAACAGGTGACTGACTGTATTATAAATATTACTGCTAGTTGTTATGTAGTGCTTATACATTCTATTCCAACTTAAGGTTTGTTTTTTTTTTTTCCCTTTCCTTTTTCACTCTTTGATATAGCCTGATTCTAGTAAAGAAGGAAGTAGTTTTGGATTTAAAGACATTCACCTAATAGAGAATTAAGGAAAAGAACAGAATTTATGTGAATAGATAATTTCCTGTTTGCTCTGCTAGAGCTAATAGTATCAAGAAGATGAAACTTTTCCCTGCCCATTTAAAAATAATCACTCCTTCATGAAGTCAAATACTCTGTATGTTGTGCTTTAGCCCTGCCTGCATCACAGGTATAAAAATTAAGTTGTTCTTAGGTTTGCTCCGGACAGCTGGGATTTTAGCTGGCAGAATTAGCCCCAAATCTCAGACTTCGTAGCAGGCAGAGAGCGTGTCTGCATGGCTTCGT
This sequence comes from Stercorarius parasiticus, assembly GCA_013396915.1. NCBI lineage: Eukaryota > Metazoa > Chordata > Aves > Charadriiformes > Stercorariidae > Stercorarius > Stercorarius parasiticus. The sequence goes on along the minus strand of VWZL01006098.1, from coordinate 417,222 downwards.
GTGTGGCTGAGACTATTGTAGGAGTCTCTTCCTTCAGATCTTGAATGCAATTTGAGGGGCTGCAAGCCTCTGCTGTGACTACCTGTAAAATAAAAACGCTCGCTGTTTGTGTAGCCTGTTGTAAGACTTGGGGTTTTTATGCACACTCTGTGCTCCCGGGGAGGGCACTGTCACTGCAGCGTGTGCTGGTAAACCTCTTGCATTTCAAAAGATGTTTTTCTTTCATAACTTCTTGTGATTCCATCACAGCTGACACAGGTCTTTTAATTCTCTGACGTTCGGTCACAAACCTCAATTCCTGATTAAGTCATCAAGACTGATAGGAGTCTTATGAATGAAAAACTGAGGAATGTGTCATGTGGCTCATCCCCGAAACAGAAGTAACTGCTCTTGCTCTGCTGGGCTGAAGGGGCTGCACCCTCGTCTAGAAACAGCAGCTTTAATGCAACTATGGTTTATAACTACCATTGTTGCTCTGTGTAGTTAAAACTGAGCACTCTGGCACTAGAACTGGTGTAGGCACAAATTACTTTGAAGCCTCTGATTGTATATCTTATTTATTTATTTTATATTTAACTTTGTGGTTTTTTTTCCTTTGGTGAGGAAAATCTGGTATCCGTAATGGTATCCATATAAAGAAGCACTTATTTGACACTGTGACGTGTGGGTGGAGAAGGATTTGTTTAAGAAAACCATAAGCTGACTCTTAAAAATATGTTGGAAATTAACTGCAAGGGAGAGAAGATAAATATTTTATAAACATGTGCAGATGAATTTATAGTTTGGCTTGTCACAGTTCACCGGTTGGTTCCAGTTCTGGTCATGACAGGTCTGTCTCTGCCCATTGAAAAGCAAGTGTTCTCATATTCTGGTTGTAGAAAGCTTCTAATATTGGGGCTTCGCTCCTTCCCAGATGGGAACAGACGTACTAAGAAGCCATCACATGCGAATTGTTCTGTTAGTCTAAAAACTGAATCAGCCTGCGAGAAAATCGAGAGAGTTTGTCAGCTGTACAAGGTCTTACAGGTGGCTGTTGGAAAATTGGGGGCGGATTTTTCTTAAACATCCAGAACCAAAATTTCAAGCGAAGGAGACTGTGGACTCCTGAAGGCTGTTTTGTGTCACCTCCGTGTTGTCGTCCTCCCTGGGAAAGGTGAGAGCTGGGATGGGGGAAGGCAGTCGGGGTCCTCCCTCGACTGACTCCTGTCACTTCTCTCTCCTTTTCCCATCAAAAAAAGGACGTAGGTCAGGAAAGCAGGAACAGATACAAGTGTTATGATTCTCGGTTTTGCTTGTCACAAAACACCTATTACTGTTTGGTCATTTAGCTCTGCTTCCTATTTCTGAAAACCGCCCCGAGGAGGAGGATGACCCAGTGTTGGTTAATAACTGGGTTTGCTCAGCCTTTCTTCCTTTTTTGGTAGTATTTGTTTGCTGGGAGCATTCCAGTGCTTCACAAAAAGACATTTTGTTGTGTCTATTTCTTCTCGTTCACAAAAGACATTTTTATATTAAAAGCAGGAGCTTTTCTTCCATGTATTTTTTCTTTTTCTTGCACATTACCATAAAATAAGGTCAGTTCATAACCCTGACAACTGCGGTGGCATTAATAGTGTTTCATAACCCAGCCTGCAAAACAGAGTGGGTTTAGAAGCTTCTCTTTCCTTCCAGATGAAGGGCTTCTTAGCGTGAAACCCAAAGTACTATTATTAATTCTAGCCTAACACAGTCCGGATTACCGAGATGGGAGAAGTCGGAGCAGTTAGATGCTAAATAAAAAGTGGTTAAGTCACATGGTGCTGGTAGCTCAGCGACTGCTTATAAGTAGCCACAGCATCTGTTAAAGGCACAGAGCTCAGCGTGGTGACGTGGGGCCGGATAAACCGACACCGTACATTATTCATGTTGCTTTTAATTGCTCCGGTCTGCTTTTAACTTTTGCTGGAGGCGGGGAAGAGCGGAGAGGCTGACTCTTAACGAAGATGGTTTGGCGTTAACTTTGTGCTGTGGAAGATGGAGTATTACTACTGTCCACGTTTGCTAAAGTTGCTGCAATATTTGTGGGTAAGTGTACTCTTTAACTGCGCTTACCAAGTTGAGAAGGTTCATGCGTAGCAATGGTTTTACTTTGCAGTTTCTTTCTGAATCGTAACATTAAGCTTGGGATTTATCTTGGGCGAGCAAGGCTATTTTATCTCTAATACTCACTTAAACCGAGGAGACTGCAGGCTACTTGAACATGCCTCAGAAAACCCTCTTAGTAATTGGAATGTCTTCCTTGTTTATGTCTAACCAGAGGAGCTGTAGTTTTGCACACTGTGTATTAGAAATACTCTTCCCCATTCGTTTAAAAACTATCCTTGGACTCTGGAGACTGCTGCTTCCAGAAGCACCGCTTTCCCTGCTGCTAGCCAGAGCTGCTGCCTGCTATTTAAGTAAAATGCCCAGTACTAATGGTTTTTGAAGTGTGGATTTTTACAATTCCTTACTTATTTTTAATTTGCCTGTTAATACGTTTCGCTTGTCTCAGTGAGCACTTCCTCTTCAAACAATCCCTAGGGCCCTCTTCCATGAAAAGCTCTTTTTAACAGGCTGCTTTTGCTGTGCTACTCTGTCAGCTTTCAACAGCTACTTTTGCACAGTGAATGTTACTTGTCTGGTATTTTCACATTTATAAAAGATGAATTTGATTTTTAAAGCCTTTATGAAGAGATGCTGTATGACTTTGAACCTAATTACTTAATGTTTTAATTTCTCCTGTACTAATCAAATACCAGTTTTCATTTGTTTTGTGGCGTTGTCTGCATTAATTGGCAATTTTCAGCTGTAAATTCAGTATCTAATCAGCACTGGCACTTGAAACCTTTTCACGTTAGCTGTTTGCTAGCGTATTTTGAAACTGTAGCGAAGAGCTGGCATCCCTCATTTAATTTTACAGTCCTTGCCTTGTATGTGCTTTGATCAATAGTGAGACGAGTTTGCCTACTGTAAATTTTTTTTGCAGCTGGGAGAGGAAAATAGTACTTGAAGAACTGGGCAGTTTCTTAAAAATCCTTTCCTGTTGGAGACTGTAGTATTGTAAAACATGGAAGTCTTTGGAAAATTCTTAAGGTTTTTTTGTTTGATTAGCTAGATTTTTAAGAGGCAAGCTTTCTTTAAATTGCACATTAAAAAATTAGCGTGATGTATCAGATTTTAGTATGATGATGAGGCAGATGTTCTCTGTGGTTTGCCAATGGGAGAAGACTGAAAGAGACCTCTGAATGCTTTTGCTTTCATGTATATCTGGTTATTTTCCATAAGGCCAGGAAAAAAACCCAAACTCTTTGATCAGTCCAGAAGATCACTGGGATGCTATCTAATATTGTACGGTTTTAGTCTGTGACAGAACAGGTATGTTATATTTTCTGCATGTATGTGCTCCTTTAGAGGCCTCGAAGTATTTCTTAGGCATTTTCTTTGGTATACGCTCCTCTGATATGTTTCAAGAAAATATTGGAAGGATAATTCTGATATTCATGGTATTAGATATATATATGCAACAAAAGAAATTTTAAGGGAAAAGCACAGCTGTGCCTTTTGTCACTTTCTGTGTTGATGTTACAGCTGAAGGCTACTAAGGAGATATTTATCGGTTCTCTCTACTTATCATCAGGAGTAACCGGAGATGGTGGGGTTAGTTGTCAAGCTTTGTGTTATTTAATCTATCTTGGGGAGCTAAGATACTTTATTCATTAGGTAGACATACCTACCTGAAGAAGCTATATCTCTTAATTAAAAAAATATTATAATGAAAATCCAGTTTTTAAAGCTACTATTTTGAGTTATTGATAGGTTGCATCTCTTCTGCTGTGTATTTGTTTTACTCCTACACAGTGGTGGAGCTGTTGGACATCAGGGAACCCACTCAGTGCCAGCTATCTGCTAATTAACTTGCTGATTCCTCTTCTGATCTTTGAATAGGATATGTATTATTGTGATGTGTAGGAAAGTTGTTAAAGGAAATGCTTGTAGCATTTATTGAGCACGACATAGTTTGTGGTCTGCTCGAGTATGCGTGAAATGATGACTGTCCACCGAGAAATCTGTGTCCTGTAGTCAGGGGTGTTGAGTGATAGCTCTAAGTTTCTGAAAAGTAGTCTTTGTGCCTGGCAAAATGTTTTGTTCGGTAGGTTGTATTAGATGCAGGCAGAGTTCTGCCCTGTAATTCAACCTTGAGCTCCCTTTTCAGTTTGAGTTGTAATAATGAGGAGAAGAGCAGCCTTATCAAACCTGGATCACTTGCACTCTTGATGAGACATGCTGCAGGACTTGGAAATACTGCAGCTCACTCTGGCGTTTTCTTTAGTGTAATGCATAATACTGAAACAGGCATTACTGGAAAGCAGGTTTTCTGATGGCAGAAGATGGACTAATGAGAGCTACTGAGAACTATTGCTGCAACTGTACCAACTAGCAAAAAAAAAAAAAAAAACCACAACAAAAAAGGAAAGCCAAGAGTGCCGATAGCCCCTTGCAGACTGCTAAATAAGGCTTTTAATTTTATGAGTCTTTAGGATGGATGTTCCAGAATCCAGAAGTTCCTGGCTGGTGTGATAACAGTCTGGTTTTGGTGAAATTAGTTCAAGTTTCTTTGACAGGGGGAAGAGCAGGACTCTTAAACACCACTCTGTGTTTGGTTCGCTCTCAGTAAATTGTCTCTTCGTACCCTAAATGTGCTCACTGTTGGGTGTAATTTCTCAGAAGCTTGTGGTTTTGTGACGTCACCAATATATAAATCCTTCTTTGATTCTGACCATTCAGATTGTAGATGGCATGAGATATAACCTGTATGGCATACAACGGAGCTTTTGCTGGTGATAGGGGAAGAAGGCTCCAGGCTGCCTCTTAGGTCTGTCTGCAGCCCTTGGTAGGACCACCCATGCTTGGTCCTGCCTTAGCCTGGGTTTTCCCGTAGGCTGCTGGTCATTCTCTTCTTCCTGGCATTTTCAGGGCTGGCTGTTTACTGTCCAGCTGGTGTGAGCACCGATTCCTCTTCCTGCCTTTTCCATCAACCTGGAATCCGAACTTACTGAATTGCTTTCAGTTGTATTTTCAGTTTCAGATGGTATTTGTTATTTGGACCCCTTCAGTCAAACACTCAGCCGTACAGCAGAGCACTGCGCGCTAATCGCCAAATGCATTGTGGTTCTCTGTAGTTCTTCAGCTGAAATTCAGAGACTGAATCATAGCTCTCTGTATTCCACATCATCATTTCCTTCTCTGCTCTGCCGTGTACCTTCCTCCTAGCTGTGATCTTTTTGTCGTCTTAATTGGTTAATTATTGTAATGATGTACTAAAGTGCCAGTCTTTCGGTGACCATGTGCTATATTTGTTATATTTTGAGTATTCTCCAGGGTACATGGGGTATTCATCATCCCTTTCCCAGCTGGTGAGGAGCTTTGCTGCAGCTGATGCAAGGTCTGACTTGCATAAGAAGTCCTTTAAGTGCAGCTCAATAGTCTGTGGTCCAGCCGCTTGCATCACTCACGCTGTCGAGTTGGTCAGCAGGCCAGGTATGCAGCCACAGGAGTGAGGTTTCCTGTTCCTTTGCAATGCCCTTTGTCCAATAACCAGCTTTTTTGGCTTGTTTGTGGACGTGGCCACTAGTGGAGCGCTCTCAGTTGGTTCTGTTCCTGTCCTTAGCCATCTCAAAGTTGTGAGCAGTTCTTGCCCTGCCCCAGGGCATTTTGTGGGGTGCTTCAGTTTTGATGATGTAATCCCTTTTTTGGTGTATCTGAGGCTACTGTAGGAGCACACTGAGCAACAGTCCTCTGTGTCACAAGTAGGACCAGGTGACATAAGCCAGCTCGGTGAGTGGAGGCCAAACTTCCTGCAGTGGGGGCAGAGCTGGCAAGAGGTAGGAAAGCTCTGGATCTGCTCCAGAATAGGCGCTGAAGGGAAAGAAAGAGTAGGAGCCCTGGCTGATTTTGAACAGGTGCCGCAGTACTAGTGGGGAGAAGAGGGTTGGTGTCAGGACGTGGACTGTGTTAGGTGCAGTTTTTAGTGCCTCGGTCAGGAACCGGCTGCAACTTTGATGGTTCCTTCTGCTGAGCCACCTTCAGAACGGTCCCGGCCATTTTGATGGTCTAGTGGGAGGTATCCCTGCCCATGGTAGGGGGGTTGGAACTAGATGATCTTTAAGGTCCCTTCCAACCTGAACCATTCTGTGGTGAGTGAGGGACCTGGCTCAGAGTGCTGGCTGGGCCTCCAGCTGTGCTGCTGTGGTATTGGAGACAGCCAACAATCAAAATCTTGGGGCTTGGTGAAGATTGCCGTTCACTCCAGATAAGACAGATGAAGTGTGATGAGAGAAGACAGCCGGAAGAGCTGAGAGCAGCTACCAGTGACCCTCTTATATGAGAGAGCACTGTAATCTCTAGTGAATATATGGTCTTTCTCGTGACAGCCAGATGTTGGCCTGGTCTCAGTTCCCCCCCAGTGGTAGATGTGGTAGATGCGTAAATCCTGATGCCTCATAAAATGGATAGTTTCATTAGTTTCAACTGAATGTGACAGGAAAAGCATCTGGGGCAGGTGTGTGGCTCGTGATGCCTTGAAAACATGAAAACATTATAGGTATGGTCTAAGAGTGGCCTTGTCTCCACTTGAACAAAGTGAAGGTCCAAAAAGCCTGTGGCAGGCCAGTGTCCTATTAGCAGCTGAGAATCTCTCATGAATCTTGTAGCTCTGTGTTATACATACATAATACTGTCATACGCAGTTAAAATCAAGGTGGGCTCCAGATTCATTGCTTGGTTTTGGCCTTCTGGTATGGATGTGGTGGTGAGTCTCCCAAGCGTGCTAGGTACTGTTCTTGATGAGCTGTTTCTTCTCAGTCTGGCACTTGTCTCTGTTCAAATAGCCAATAAATGCTACATTCTGAAAGCATGCAAAAGAAAACGGCACGTTTTATGTAAAATGTTATCCTGCAGCACTGTTATGGTTTCAAAAGACCTTCTTATTCTTTATTCTGTCATTAAATGATAATTTCAAAATCAAAAGTAAATCAGAGTATTTAAGTAAGAAGTAAGATCTAAAGTTTGTTTTGACAAGATTGTAGTTGCTACCTTTTAAGACTGGTTTTGATACCTCTTTATCAAAGGACTCCAAAGGAAGTGGTGGCTGGTTAGTAACCACGCTGCCGTGGCGTGTCACTGCGATAGCATTTTGATGGGTGATGGAAGGAAACCTTAATCATCGGCCTGCTGCGTGCCACGGGTAATGGTTATCCCTGCTTTAAGGGAGGGAGGGCGTTCTGTGTCGGTGTTGTGTGGCTTCCCTTTGTGTGCGCTGCCTGGGGATTTCCTGTGCTGCTATTCTGTTATGGGGTTTACTTTTGATGATGAGACAATCGCATTTCCGGCATATATTTTTTTTCAAAGACTTAAAAATCCCTTGCACCCACGTAGTGTCTGAGGTATATCTGCTGGGCTGATGTCAGCAGCTAAATCTTCCTTTCAAATAATCTGAGTAAACGAAGCCCTGTCGCGGGGGAAAAGATCTGTTTGGAATGGCGACTTCCTAATTTCTGAATGCTGCTGTGGAAGAGGAATTCTAACTTTTGTGTCACCGTTAAGAACAAGCAGCCAAAATAAAGCCGACGGAGGCAGCCCGTTCCCCGCGGGAACGCGAGAGAGTGCTGTTCAGCTGCGGGAGCGACGTGCTGGCCCGAGGCCACTCGTCCTCGACCAGCTTCCGAGCTCGCACAGGGGAAACAGTGCAGAATCCAAGACAGTTTGTTATAATTAGGTGTGGTATTAAGTTTAATTTACCATCAAATGCTTTTATGAAATAGTGCATTCTAGGTTAAGTTGGTGCAATAAGGTTTGCGTTCAGTAAGATGTAACTATTTGTAGACCTGGTAATTTTTTTTGGGTAATGACTGCGTCATTCCAGGCTCAGAGCAGCTGGAATTAGGGGACTGTCTGCCCCTGCCCTTTAATTGGAGTCTGAAGTAGTGAGTATGCTCCTGACAGGAGGCTGAAGTGGATTGTTAAACCTCATTTATACATACAAAGCAGAGGTAACTTCACTGCCTCCCTACTAATATTTTGATCTAAAGTTGTTTTGACTCAGTTCCTGCTTTCCCATGCTGTTGTCCATGTCGCTAATGCTGGGAGACAGCCAAGTTCCCACTATTGTTCCTGTTCTTTCAGCAGTCGTGAGTTGTTCATACAGCCGGTGCGTGTTTACTGTACTGAAAGGAAACGGCATTTTCGAGAGCAACTTGAGCATGGTGAAAGTAGTTCTTTGTAGCGGCCTTTCTTCAAGATATGACGGGGCTTTGTACTGTAGTGCAAAGCTGCTCCTAAAAAGTAACTTAAGGTAAATCTTAAGCCTGAATGAAGCTTGGAAAAAATGTATTTGGTTTAGTGATTCATGGTTGAGGCTAATCTATACTGCCTTCCTTGATGTGGCAGGTATTTATTCTTTGCTAACCACAGTACATATTTGGCAGATTTTGATTGCTAGGGTTGGCGATTGCAAATGTTGGATGAGACTGGATTTATCTCTGCATTTATCCCAGCAGTATTTCACAGGTCGGGGCAGGGAATACAGCAAATCTAGTTGAGAATGCAGAAGGAATGTCAGCAAACCAACCTTTTAGCTCCACAAAGTGCCAGACCTAGCAGGAAATAATGCACTTAATCTAAAAAAAAGGTAAGCAAAGGCCACACCTGTGCCAATCACCGTGATAAGCAATTTAAGATGTAGCCGCCTGCAGCGTTGTGGGGGTGTTCTTGTACCATGCCACTGCTCTGGGCCGCAGCAAAGCGTGATGGCTGGCTGTAGCTTGGTGCAAGCCTGAGGTCGGGTGGCTTGTGGTCCCCCACCAGTGCACTGACCATGTCCCAGGGGATGTGGGAGCATCGGGCTGTTGTGCGGCCAGGCTGCGCAGCCACCCTCCCGCCGGTGACATGGGGCTGACATGCTGGGTGCGGGAGGAGGAGGAGGCAGTAAGAGCAAAGAGTCCAAGAAATAATGGAATCGCGTATGCACACAGTGTTACATAGCGATGGCAAATAAATGCTACTGCGTTTTTCATAAAAATGGCATGTTGCAAGATAAAATGCATGAAGAGTGTATCGTATAAACTTCCGCCTGATATTTGTTCTACTTACTGCGATCAATAAGTGGTTGATGTAAATGAAAGACGTGGAATAGTGTTTTGTGGGGAGAAAATAGAAAGAACAGTCAGGCGCTCAGTGCTTCCCAGCTGTGCAGTGGGAAGGTGGTTTAGACAGTTGTTAGGCAGCATGTCATCACGGTGAGAACAGCTGAAATGATTTCAGATGCAGTTTTACCTTCCAGCTTCTTGTTACCACTCTTTGAAGAAGGAAATCCCTTGCACCAAAAAGCATGCTCTTCCTTCAGAGTGTTCTCTGAATTCTGAAAGTCGATTTGATCCTTCAGTAGCTGGAGGTTACCCGAGCACCCTCTTTGACAAAGAGAAATACTACCAAATTTCCCCAGGCAGACGGTAATAAAAAGTTCCATATTTTATCACTTCGAAAAGGATGACAGAAATGCAGTATTTAAGAAATAGTAAACTTGGCATTTGCTGACTGATTTAAAAGAGCAGTCTGCTTTGGAGCAAATCTAGCTCTTCAGAGAACACATTGTTCCCTGGTACAGCATGCAGTCTGTCTGTCTGTCACTTCTTGAAATTGGCCCGGCTGTGTTTGCTGTGGTTTGAATTGCCCGTGCCGATGCTCGGGAGTGCGCCCAAATGGACCCTGACTTTAGGTATAGTGTTACCAAGCTACACTAAAACTTGTGAGATTCGAGGAGACGTTTTCTGACTGCTGGAACCTGCCTAATACACGTATATGTGCGTGGGTCGAATCCTGCTTCCCTAAAAGCTCAGCTGTGTCCAAGAAAAGAGCTCTTCTCCCATAAGGGGTTACAGGGTGGGGATGACAAACCCCTCTCCAGGCTCTGTACCGGGCCTGATGGCCTTGGATGAAAAGTGAGATGCTGGCTGAGCTGTAACGCTACCAAACTGCTCAGACAGCATTTAGCGAGGTGAATCAGAGCTTCATGGCGAAACTTTAAGGAGATGGAATGAAATTGGTGACTCTGGCGTTATCCCTGAAGTCAGATTTTGATGCCTTTGCAGAAGGGTGGTGGTGAGGTGGAGTTCGAATGACTGCTCGTACACGGGTCTGAATTGACGTAAAACTCTATATCAGTCAAAGAGGAGGAAATACTTTGAACGTCTCTTCATATCGAATTGTCCTTTGTCGTTTGCATGTTATTTGACTCACTCTTACGGGAACAAGAGATTTCCCAGCCCTTCTTCTTCCCGTTACCGTTTTGAGCAGAAGTAGCATGTTTCCATGCTTGTTTTCTTGTACTTCGCTTACCTTTTTTCCCCTGTGATAAAAGTTTAGCCTTTGGAAGTATTTTAGGCCACATTCTGTCCTCAGGAAGTCTCTGTTAAAGATGTTTTGCAGTTACTTGTGCTTAATGGATGAGTCCATTGGATCAAGTGATGGAGAAATGACTGTTCCCATGTTGGGCTTAATATTAGAGCCCTGGCTCTGGAACTGCTCGGTTTTGCCGGGGATCCTGCGCAGGCTGAAGCTTTTGCCCTATGGCTGCCCCGGTGTGGGGGGGACGTTCCCCAGCTGAAGATGGGGACCTGAGGGAAAATTGGATCAGTCGTGTGTTGAGGTTGTGTATTTAATCAAAACAACAGAACTGCTCCTGAAGAGGTTTGGGCACGTTTGCAGGGAGCATGTGGCGTTCAGCCTGCTTTGGATTTGTTTACGTGCTCATATTCTCATTTCACTGTGCAAATAGCTTCCTTTTCTTAGGGATAAGTTTCACATTGTGTTTCTTGTTGACATTGGATATCTCCTCTATTGTAAGATAGCTCCTGGTTTTCCATAGCATCTTTCTTAGGTGATACAAAAGCTAATGTTTAGCTTATTGCTAAGCTTGTAGCTAATTTGTTTGTAGCTTTCCACCCACATTGGAGGGAATGGCTAGGATTTTTTATGGTAATGGTTATCAACAAAAAACCTTTTTCCTCTGGATTTTTATTTGTATCAATGGAAAAAACGGTAACAATCCTTCTTTTGCTTGGCTTGATCCTTTTGACGTAAACAAATGTAAAGAAAATGTTTTTAGTCCTTTTCCAGAATATGTGTGCTGTAGGAATTTCCTGTTTCTGTTTTGTTTTTCAGTTTTTCCTCCTCCATTGAGATGGAAGGGAAGTGCTGAATGATTATGTACATCGGCTTTCAAACAACATAGTGTATTTTTAGCTTGTTCCCTCAGCTTTAACGTTGATAGCTTTGTCTTATACTGAAACAATTCAAGGTACAAAAACTATGCATGTTCAGGATGTTTAATGGGGCCTTTCTTAAGTTCAGGAGAAACATAGTTTGGGGGACAAAAGAATTGACGTCTTCCGACAAACTGATTTGGCACTCTAGTTGTTGCAGTTATTACTGGTAATCATATTTAAACTTAAATTGTTGAAAAACTTAAGTTAAAAATTATATTTCACAATTACCTTTGTTTACGGATTTTCATTAATCTTGGAATAATTACATGCTACTGTAAAATATGCAGAATTCTGGACAGAGAAAAGCACGGCTGAGTTTCTACTTTGATTACAAATGAAGTGGGAAACTGCAGTTTTTTCAGTGATCCCATCAAGGATGACCGTGGTAGTAGAATGGTAAAATTATTCTGGCAGGCATAAACAGGCATGTGGAGTGTTCAGTCATGAAAAACATTAATGCGTTTTCTTTTATCCCAAGTGTAGTTCTGTAAGGAAAACAAGGACTGAAAATTTAAGGTTTTTTTTCTTCTTAGCTGGTTTCTCTAATACTGGTTACTTCGGATGAAAGTGCAGCTTTCNAAGGACTGAAAATTTAAGGTTTTTGTTCTTCTTAGCTGGTTTCTTCGGATGAAAGTGCGTTGGGAGCTTAATAAGACCCGCTCTGTGCCTCTGCTTTCACCTGTTCTTGCCCCTTATGTTAACATTTTTTGATGTAAATCTGTAAGAAGAGTAGGTATCATACTTAAATGTGATTTTTCTTAAATGAGAACGTAAGGCATAGAATTTTATCTTACTGAGGTGATAGTGCCGTGATTTTTTTTTTTGTTTTATTATTGTTACAATGTACGTGAGTGTTACATATCTTTTACAGAAACAGTGAGAGAAGTCTACCCTCAAAGACTCATGATGTAAAGAATGGATGGAAGCCACGTGCTATGAGGGAATGTGTTGGGAAGGGTGGTGGGAGCGGAGAGGGGGACGTGGCCGAGAGCTTACAGAAGCGGGCAGAGCGCGTGGCAGCGGGGGACCAAGCGTTCCTGGTGAGAAGAGTCAGGCTGTGGGGTGGACTTCAGGCAGATTAGATGCGTTCGGCATCTGACCTTCTTTAGCAAACATTGCAAAATGTTTCTCTCTGATAAAAAGCTTCGTTTCATATGCGCTAACGTGCTTCTTGCGTGAGAGGGGGAAAAGATGAGGTCCCAGCAACATTTCTAATCTTTTTGTTGTTGTGTTTGAAGCCTGTGGATGGATGTCTGACTGTGTGTGTCAAATTTATTGATCAGACTGGGTCACTTTTTTTTTTTAAAGATTGATGAAGAAAAGATGTTAAAAGTGGTAGCTTTTTGGATATAAAAGCAGTTTGGAACCTTGCACACGGAAGTTTAATCAGCTGCCCACATAACACTTCAATAGCTTTTCACAATGTTATGTTGGACAATTCTCATTGTGTGCCACGGAGAATGTTTTATTTGTCAGAAGCTGTGAGACGGGAGTCCATGTTCAGGCATAAGCTTCAGCTTTAATAAATTACCACTAGGTAGGTATGAGACAATTGCCCCTTTAATGTTCCTGCCACCTTGTTGGGGTTATAGAGTGTCAGGGACCTCCCTTATACTTGTTTCCAAATCCTCTAATTCTCTTTAGAATTGGCCATTTTAACCTTTACTTCTTGAGCAGCTGGTGCATTTTTCTGCTTGCTTTCATGCTCCTAACTCCCAAGCCGTTCTTACCGCAGATGCATGTATACGCAGAAGGTTGGAATGCCCGCAGCCAAGACAAATGATACAAAATAGGGTGAAAAAAATTTCCTTCCCCCTCCCCAGACAGGCAATATGCTGCTTGTGGAGACCTTTAGAAACAAAACTCACATTCTGCAGTGGGGGCGAGAGGAGCTGGACTGCAGGCGAGGATGGGGGCCCCGTCCAGTGGCAGCTCCGTTGTTCTCATCCAGCGCTCAGCCCGTGCCGAGCCCGAGGAGTGTATCTGCTCTCCCCTTGTACGCTGCTCTGGGAACAGCTCATACCTGTTCCTTCTTCTGGCCAGGAACATTCCACTGATGGTGTACGGTGACCTGAGGGCTATGGGGTTTTTTGGTTCATCTTACACTTTGTTTTTGTTTTTTTTTAAATTTGCTGCCGTTTTGGCCTTCCTGCAGTCTAACCAAGTCTCTTTCTGTGTGAGACCTGGAGAAAGGATATGTTTTTCTTGTTTTGTTTTTTCCTCGTTATTTTTATTGTCCTCTCTTAGCTGATATTCGAGAAGATACGTGCAGTGACTGTAAGCTATTTGGTTGTTCGTGTAACCTTGCCAGAGTATATTCATTTCTGTTGGGAAAGTGGCAAAACCTGTGCCGTAGGTCTGCAGGGAAGTTGCTAGTTTCCCCCCTGTACTCACTTTCTGTGGCGGGGAATGTTCTTGTTGCCTTTCTGCCCCTGCGTGAGGAGAATCTGTCGTGCTTGTCATAAAACATGATTGTTGTTATAATGCTTTTTGTGCTTTGAGAGGATTATCAGGTTAGCACGCAGCAAGACAGAATAAAGCCTTACCCTACCCTTCTGTGCCTGGCAGTTGGGCTGCTCTGGGTCATCATTTTCTCCTTACTGCCACCGTTCTGCTACATTGCGAGGTAGGAGATGAGACCACGATGGGTATTTGTTCCGATGTGGCATGTCCTGTGTGGACACTTGTGTACTGGGGAACGTGAGGTCTTCAAAGGAACACAAATGAGCTTCTTAGCGAAGGGTGTCCTGAAGCAAATTTGACTGGATGGTAAATAAAGAATTCTTGTGTCCTCTTCCAGATCAGATGAGACTCAGGTTTCAGAGGCAAGTTGCAAAGTCAGTTTATTACATAAGCCTTTTTAAAGAGCAAAATGAAATTTCTTGATACTTAAGTACCATAACCGCAGTCTGGAGGAATAAATTAAAGTATTTGTCTGCAAAGCTACTGGCACTGAATTTCAAAGTGTAATTGTTTTTTCCATGGTTTCCATGCGTTACTTCTTAAAGAAATTAGTATTACTCTGAAGTTATTAGCACCTCTGTTTAAAATAAAGATTTTAACATTGGCCATGGGCTACATTGATAGTTTATGAAGTATTTTAGCACCTTTCTTTAAAAGCCTCTTGTATTAATGTGTGCTTGGGTAAACTTTCCAAACATTGACCCAGGACCTGTTGCTGCTGCAGTCTTGCCTTGCCCACTAGTTTGTGAGGCCTTTGTGGGCTTTTAAAATAAACTAATACGAGAAAAAAGTCTGGAAATGGGCCTTCAGTCTCTTTTGTAGTTGGGGGTGTATATGAGGGGAATGCCTTTATTGTCAAGTTCTATGCAACTTGTCTTAAATTCTGAATAAGCATAAATTAAAACTGTATTAAAACTGAGCTTAATTTGCTTAGTTTCAGTAGGAAACAAAAGTAGGAGTAGAAAACAAATATTTAGTGTAAATATTGAGATACCCAGTGTTACAGGTTACAAAAGAGTTTTCACTGTACATAGACACTGTACAAAGTCCTTCTGTGAAAACATTCCATCCATTCAACTATTTTGGGGTGTTTTTTCTTTTTCTTCCGACCACAGACTGCTTATGGTTATTGTGACAGGTGAAACAGCCCAGGCATCTGAATGAATGGGATTTATCGTACTGCCATGAAAAATTAAAAAAACAAACAAATCACAAAACAAGCAAATGAGATAAAACCACTAAGCTCTTTCATCTTTGGCTGTGTTAAGTTTCACGGGGAATCTTGGATTTGAGGGATGGGAAAGCTGGGTACAGCTTTACAGGAAAAAAGGATGGAGTGAGAAGCAAACTTACAGCAATGATTGGCTTAGAGTCCACATCATGGAAATTATTTCGTGTGAAAATCGGAGAGGAAGCAAGGTTTTTGTTGTCTTCAGAGTACCTGTGCAGCAGTGTTGATGTTGTTGAGGCCTGTGTCCTAAATTTATCCTGGTATGGCCATACCGTGTACCAGCGTCACAGCTGGTGATGCCCAGCGTGTTGGAAGCAGATGCGGAAGGGATGAGTCTGAAGGATATTGAGCTGTGGAGGAGGTTTCCTCACCTGCAGCAGGTTGTTGTCTGGCTTCAAGATAGAGATGGATGCTGTGGTGTGAATTGCGTCATCCCTCTCTTCTCTCTCAGAACAGACCTTGATTTTTTTTCTCTTCTATTTCCCCTAGACGATGCGTGTCACAGCAATCTTCTGCACCCATGCACCAAGCAGCTTGTTATGGTTTTGAAATTATGCTGCGTTGTGAGCTCTGTCAAGTATAAGCAGGTACAGGAGCCTGAATAATCCCAGTCTTTTGTTCGTGGACCTAAATGTAAGCCTTTTGTCGAACGTAAGCTCTGTGTTAATTATTTTTTTTAAGCTTAAATGAAAGAGATTGCTATGTGTGATGAACAAAGATCGAAATTAAAGACTTTGTGCAGCAAGACTGTTCTATGAACAGTTGTGACAGCTCCCTGACAGTAACAGAGGAAGTGTCTTTAATTCTCTACCTCTGACTTCTTGCCAGTGAAGTGAGATTTAACCTGGCAGACAAACTGAGACAGTTTTTACCCATAAATCTGATAACCTGAATGAAACCTGTGCATTTTTCAGTCTTCCCCAAATCCATATATTCTACAAAATGTACCCAGGGGATCTATCTTTTTTTGTTTGTGTACCAGCAAGTCATTTTGAAGAGAAAGGGGGTGTGTGAGAACTGGCAAGTAGATAGGAGCATTTTAAAGGAACCAACTTGATATACAAACAGTTTTGTTCTTTGTATGTGGAAAGCAAAACATAGAGTATATCTGCCCAGGCTCTTACCAAACTCTGTGTTTTCCCAAGTTAAGAGTGTTTTAAAGCAGTTCTGTTGGTCTTGGTTTGGAATGAAAGGAAAAAAAACAACCAAACCCGAAAACCTTTGTTCCAGCTGTTGGGCTTTTGTGTCTCTGCCAGATGTGCAGGGGCAGTAGAGTGGTTGGGGGGTGGTTCGTAGGGGGAGCAGGACCGCTGCAAACTGGCAGATCATAGGGAAGCCTTGAGAATATTACTTGGCGTTTCAGATGACAGAGTACTAAAGCATTTCTTTTTTACTTCAAATGAGAATTTGAAGGTGACATGGGAAGAACTTTTATTATGTGATGTTACATGTAAGAAATTCAGCCTGTAGTTAGGAATGCTTGCTAGTCCTTCTTGGAACATGACAATTCAGATGGCACATCAGAGAACACAGAGGCAAAAGTAAGGAGGATATAAAAAACTTAAGTTGTTTTGTAGCGTCTGAGGAACCCAAGGAGTAATTGAGTCTGGAGCCGTGTAGCTGAGCTCGGCACAGTGCTGTGTCTTTAAATAGTCCATAATGTCAAACACAACAGGTTAAATTAAGTTCTCTTACTAATGAAACAGAAAGAGGGCCGATGTGGAATGCAAGCCCAGAACAGCCTTACAAGGCCAGGCTTTGCTCCTCAGTGGTTGCTGAAGACTGAGCGTAATTGAGATGGACAAGCCAAGAGCCCCAAGATGGAATTGAAGCTGTCATGATTTTTGCAAGTACTTGATCATGATACTTATTTGCATGTGGGATGATGACTTGCAGAAAACACTTAAGAAATGCATAAATTATTAACAATTGCCAACTGAAGTGGAGCGATGGGGTGTGAGGCAGGTAAGCGTCAGGAGAATGGGTTTCTGATTGAGGATTCCACAAGGGAAAAGCAGAGACTTTGTTCTCGCAGTTAGTTTAAACTAATCATAGAATCATAGAATTGTTAGGGTCGGAAGGGACCTCAAAGATCATCTAGTTCCAACCCCCCTGACATGGGCAGGGACACCCCCCACAAGACCAAGTTGCCCAGAGCCCCGTCCAGCCTGGCCTTCAAAACTTCCAGGGATGGGGCTTCCACCACCTCTCTGGGCAACCTGTTCTAGTGTCTCACCACCCTCACGGTGAAGAACTTCTTCCTAACGTCCAGTCTGAATCGACCCATCTCTAGTTTTAATCCATTCCC
Organism: Stercorarius parasiticus; assembly: GCA_013396915.1. Classification (NCBI taxonomy): domain Eukaryota; kingdom Metazoa; phylum Chordata; class Aves; order Charadriiformes; family Stercorariidae; genus Stercorarius; species Stercorarius parasiticus. The sequence continues at coordinate 399,881 of VWZL01006098.1, read as the reverse complement.
TCTAGTCCTACCGTTACCCGACATCCTAAAAAGTCCCTCACCAGCCTTCTTGTAGGCCCCCTTAAGATACTGGTAGGCCACTATAAGGTCTCCTCGGAGCCTTCTTTTCTCCAGACTGAACAGCCCCAACTCTCTCAGTCTGTCCTCATAGGAGAGGTGCTCCAGCCCTCGGATCATCCTCGTGGCCCTTCTCTGGACATGTTCCAGCACGTCCATATCTCTCTTGTAGTAGGGGCTCCAGAACCTGGACGCGCTACTCCAGGTGGGGTCTCATCCCATCCTTCTCTGTCCTGTCTGCTTTGCTGACAAAGGATCATCCAGTCTGGGGGAAAACTAATCCCCAATATCCTTTTGATAGGTCTTCAGCTGAATGGCTCATGAGGCTGTGCTGCATGTTCCACCTCCCTCTCCTGGTGTGTGCATTGTGTGCTGTGCTACATAGGCCTGTTTTTCATCTGACCTTCAAATCCTATGTAGTCATTAGCATAATTATATGTATTCGAGAACAGGTAAAGCTCAAAATGAGCTGAAAGAAGCTTTTGGAAAATATAATGTAACCATAGAATTTTGTTTTCTACTGTATAAGGGAAAATAGGGATTGTTACTTCTTTGCTCAGGATTGTATTTTTGAGTTGTAGGTGGAATAGATGTTAACAATAAAAGTATCCAGCAATGTTTGAATAACGAGGTCCCATTTGCTACTGTGGTAATTAGTCATGCAGTACTGGTTAGCAATGTGTGCTTTCTGTTTTCTGAAGCTACAGACCCTTGACAGATCCGGGGTGGCTGCAGCATGAGATAATCACTGGTGTTTTTCAAGGGCAGAACATCGGCTTGTGCTGTTCTTGTTCAGAAACAAACCATTGCTCAGCCAGAAAGACTGCCGGACCGAAGTGGCTGGGAGACAATTATAGAACATCTGTATGGTTTGAGCTATGTTCTGTAGGCTGAGAGTTAGAAAAAGATACATGAACTCACCAGAGGAGAAGTAAATAGAGCCCGTGCGTTAACCCACATGCTGTTGTTTAATTAAACTACAGTTGGGAGCTTTTGCCAGCTGGGAAGTTCGTGCGGAGTCCTACAGAGCATCATGTTCTGGGGAGCCTTAGAAAAGAAATAAAGAGAACAAGTTGGTGTGCTCCCTGGGGAGCCCAGGCTTTCTTGGTCCATTGTGTGTGCACCCACAGGCAGGAGATCGTGTACGTGGCAGCATGTTCTTTGAAACTGGTACTCTTCTGTGGCTAATATAGTTCCTTAATCTGTTGTGAGCCTGATTTATGTCTTTCAAAATTATTTTTAGTAGTGGCTTGTTTTTTCATACAGGTGAAATCTCACTTGAATCAGAAAAGTCCAAAACATAATTTGCTACTCAACTTCTTACAGCTTTTGAAAACTCCGTCCTTTAGACTTTTCAAGTGTTTCCAGCTTCGGTTGGCTGATGTCATGGGGTCCTCTGAGGTTTCGGTGGATTCTTTTACTTACCAGAATAGAAGGGATAGAAGCAGTCTGTTTTAATAAAGTAGCATGACCCTCCTCACACACGCAGACTGCACAGATCAAGGCAGAGGTCAGCATGTTATGCTTTTGGTGGGGAGCGGTGAAAATAAACAAAAAGTATTGCGAAATAATCTATCCAGTGAGAGGTGTTTTTGAGGACGTTTCTTCTGTGTAATTGATCTACAGATGCATATTAAGAAAGGAATATTGCTACAAACTTTCTTAAAACTTCACCCATTTTTTTGGACCTCAGTTATTTTTAGATGGATTTTGTAAGGACACTAAGTTTGACCGTGTAGTCCGTGAGTCTCCTGGCGGCTGCTGAACTCCGCCAGCTTTGGGATGGAGCTCAAGCAGGAGAACGTGCCGTCACTTACTGCATTTCAGCTGAAAGGGTGGAAAAATCTTCAACCGTTTGGATTTCATGGTGAAAGTGCATCTGATTATCTTCTAAAACGTTTTGCCATGATGTTAATTGAAGTGTAAATCTAAGCAACAATTTAGATGCTGAGTATACTTAAATACCTAGCAGTATGTTCATGTGATAGCCAGAAGATACTAAATTTAGTGTTGTGGATAGACTCAAATCAGCAGTTTTACAGTCTTCTAAGGACGAAAATGGTAAATTGGGCATAATATCTCTCTTTTAAGGGGAGGTCTGATAAAAAAGCGAAATACGTTCTCTAGTGAATTTTCAGATCCTTCAAGTCACATACATGCGTGAGAAATTCTTGCAGCAAGCTGTAAGAAAGTCGCCTTCTGCGGACGTTGGGTTGAATCCGGTTATGTGAATCCTCCCATTTTGTGACAGGCGATACACCAGAACTTCGGTTAAATTCCAGTTCTGCTGTGCCCGGGGTGAAGGTGAAGGGACTGATGAGTAACGCGCGTGGCAGCTACAGTCCAGAGCTCTCTGATTGCTATTTTGGGGGGGCTACTGAATCAGACAGAGCTTGAAACCATCTAAAATAGCAAAGCGCCTCATGAAGAAACCCTGCACTGCAGCAAGTGCGGAGCTGCACTTGCAAATGCGCAAATGTTTGAAATACAGAGCTTAGATTAAACAGCATAAAACTGTGTAGTCAGTCTTAAATTTCAACTTGAGATGCAGGATCTCCATCGCTCATGAAGCATTATCCGTAACTGTGTCAGAACAAATTTAAAACTTTTTTTCTGTTTCCTTAAAAATATAAGAAACAACCAGCTCTTGGGCCGTCTGATCAAAAGTATCTTTCCCTTTCCGTACAAAACCAATTCAGTAGCTCTGTAAAAGAAGAGCTATGTGAGGAAAAAGGATTTTTCTCTATTGGTTGGGTTCCCTTTTGACACTGAGAGGTTTTGTTGGACTGCTAATTTGAGAATGTTCAAAACAAAGATAATGTATTCAGAAATCAAGAGTAAGATATGGAACGCTGCATTTTGTTACCGAAGTTTTTCTTGGAGACCCGTTACAGGTTGGTGGAGATCAACTCTTAAAAACAATGCTTGAAAGGCAAGACACCCCATTTCCTCAGAGCATCGTATGCCTCTGTGCACGTTTGTAAGTAGAATTTCTGATACCATAAAACTTTACATGAGAGTCGTTTCATAATATATTACCTAGAAATTTTTCATTCCATTAAATCTCTTCCTGACAGGTTTAGGGGCGGAGAGGATGATGCAAGACCATGGTACTTTGTATGGCAAATTAAGCAATAACAACAAAAAAACCTCTTGAATAAACAAGAAAGCGAGCAGCTTTCAACATGCCTTTCTTACCTTCATTCCTGTATCTCTCTTTCACCTCAGTTCTAAACTAGTCACATCTTGACTTTGGGCACCTACTCGTGGTTATTGGTTTAAAACCTTAGCTTTTATTTCTGCTGCCCTCCCAAAGGGGCTGTTTCCAGAAATTCCATGACCGGTGACATCTGACTGCTGCACGTTACCTGCTTTTATCCCTGGGGTCCTCTTGTCACCCCCACCCATTTCAAGCTTTGCACTGGTGGTCTCCCAGCTGCTGGGGAGGGAGCAGCGTTGGGGTATGACAGCAACAGTTGTTAACAGTGTGTGAAAGTGGGGAAAAAAACCATGCTTTAAATTGTCAGACCTGTTCAGCTTAGTTTTGAGCTTCTGGCTTAATCATTATCTTGCACTGATACCATAGTTGCTAACTCGAAAGTACCTTGTTTGAGTTTATAACTGTTTTATTATGCTATTTATAAGTGATGTTGCTACCCGTGTACCCCATCAAACAACGGGAATGGGGGTAGGCTTTGTCCGAACAGGAAACCTTTTGGAGTCGGTGTAAAACGTTCCCTGGCAGAGACGTTGCTCTCCTTTTCCCAAGGAAGGGTTAAACTCAGTTAAGTACACGTGACATATGCAAACTATGAATCATTCCAATAGATCTGTGCAACTCCTGCCTGCTTAGGCAGCAAGCAGATGCTGTTCCCTTGGTTGCCATGGTAACCCTGCCTGTACTATAATAAAGCCCAGCCCAGATCCTTCCTTAGGCAGATCTCTGCGGTGCTTTCACCTCGCTCATTGTTTCCTCTCCGGAGCAGAGGCGAGGCAGGGACAGAGAGGAGGGAGTGGGACACCAGGGGCAGCGGCAGCTTTCGCCGGCGCGTCACCTCTTGCGCCTTGTTCGGGGAGCGCTGGGAGCACGGCAGACCTTCCTCCTGAGGCTGTGATACCCGGCAGCTTCTTCCCAGCGCGTCTCCAGATTGTATAAGGAGAGGAGCAGGCGTGCGCAGCGGCTTTAACAGGCGTGGGGAAAAGTCTCTGTGCTGGCTACTGGTTTCCCAGCGTTTTCCCATTCCCAGCTACATTCCTCTGGTATGAAGCCCCCCTTGAAGCAGAGGAGCTGATGTCATGCAGCAGATCTTTTGGCAGGCTCTGAGCAGCCACAAGTCCAGTCTTGAAGGCAGCGGCTTGACACGGTTCCCCTTCACCTTCAGCGTGCCTCGGAGCTTGTGATCTGCATTTCTGGAAATGAGAATCTTGTAGGATGGTGCTGAAGACAGGGAGACCGGTGAGGAGGGGATTCTGCCCATGCTGATACCTTCCTGCAGAGTTCTTTGGGAAGAAAATAATTTGGATTTATTGTTCCGAGGATCTAACCGTCTTGCTGCTAAATGGATTGTATAGAAGCATCAGAACTTTGTCTAACGTTACTGTTACCTGAAAAGCTGCCGAGCCAGAAGAATACGATTTTTTTTTTTTTATCCCTCTGATATTTACAGCAAAACAAAAACTTGGGCTTAAAAAGGGAGTTGCTTTTCCGGCTCTGAAATGAGACAGTGAGAGACTAATTCTGTGCTTGTAAGTGGACTAATTTCAAGTGACTGTGTCAGGATTTAAACCTTGATTTCTCTCTTTAACATGGCTGAATTAAACGTATTTTGATGGAACTCTGGAAATCTGATTGTAAGTAGGAAAAGTCTTTTCTTTTTTCCTACTTGACAAATACCAATCTCCAACCTCACATATCTTTTGTTATTTAAATAGAGAAATATGCTGGTGGTTATAGTGTAGTACTGTTTACATTAGCTGGAAATACTTTATAAGCGGAGTCGTCTTTGCAGATTAAAATCAGGGTTGTTAAGGAAGATATATTTTACAGTAATTGCCGCTGAATATTGATTTCTCATCGCTGCTGGAAAAAAAAATGGATTACCTTGGAGACAAACTGACAGTGGCACAAACTCACATGACCCAGTGGATGGGTACAGTGCGGAGATCCTTACAGGAAGCACTAAATTTAGTCACTACTGCGGTTGCTCACGAACGGACTAGCGGGGAAGGTGGCAGCAGGACTCCCTTCAAGCGCACCTCCTCCTTCAGGCACTTTGCATCCCGGAGCAGAGAGTCCTTCCGAAGGTTTTCAGTGCGGAGTCAGCAGAGGTTTTCCTCTTTGAGGAAGAGGCAGCCCAGTTCAGAGCCACCTGAGCTTGTAAGCTATACACCTTTTTGAGACTCTCGAGGTAGATAATACAATGCAAAAAAACCTTGTTTTTCTTGCAGCGGTTTATCTAATAACAAAACCTATATCATGTTTGCTTTGCAATTTAAAAATAGCCCCCAAAACACTTCCAGGTAGTGGTGTCTGTCTGTCTGCTCTCAGCTGGTTTCTTTCTGCAGCGCAGGTGGATATTTTCATTTGCCAGGGAACGCAGTTAGTTAAGGTTTTGGGAATGGGGGAAGAAAGGTGTTGATCTTTGTTAAAGCAACACAGTAAGGTAGAACAAATACTTGTGTAAAATTAGAAAAAGAAAGTTGGTCCGAAACTGCACTTGTGTCGGTCATTTCAAACACCACAGGTCAGTGTGACTCTAAATGCACATCAGTATTTGTGATTTTTCAGTAAAAAAATGCCTGAAGCTTAATTTGTAAAAAGACTTAAGCGCTATCACTCTGTGGTCAATGGTAAACTGTCATTATTCTCTCCTTTTATCGAAAAGGAGTATAATCGATACTTTGTCAGGAAACAGAAGTTAGATGACCGGTGTGACTTGTGAGGGCTGTAGTGGGGCAGAGGCAGGGTGTAATTTCATGGGACCAAAGGAAAGGTGAAGAGCTCTTGGTTCACCGCGACTGTGCACCATGCAGAGCCCCCTCCCTTTTTCATGGAATGCCTTTCCTAGTCTCTAGGTTATTTTCAGGAAGGACGGTCCGCATTAAATGGCATGGCAAAGTGTGGAGAGAAGCCCTTTCCTGCGTGGCTCTTCCAGCTGGGCTGGGCTCTGCCACGCTCCTTGCGGGCATTATTCGACACCCCTTCTTTCTAGTTCCAGCAAATGCTGCAAAGCAGCAATGTTTTTAGGTTATTATATGTGAAAGGTAAACGAAACCGGTTTATTCTGTTTTATTTCATGGAGAGGAGCCTAAACTGGTGATTTGAGTTGTATTCGAAACTGATGATTTAAGACTGGCCCTTGAACTACGGGAAGTGCGTTGTCTTGAGTGGAATGGGGACCAAAGCCTTGGTGCCAGTATGTGGGTAAATCCTGAACAGCTTGCTCTCTGAAGTGGCCAAAATGTTTTGGGTTTTGTTGTTGTTTTGGGTTTGGTTTCTTTCTTTTCTTTTTTTTTTTCATTTTTTTTTCTTCTTTTTTTTTTTTTAAACAAAGTGGTTATTCACTGTGAAGTATAAATACATAAAGTTCTGATGTGGCCTCACGGAGGTTTGTTCACTGAATGACTGAAAGTAAAGTTGCATTCCTTGGGCAGGTGTGGCCTTTGTGTACGGGCTATTTCCAGTGCTTTTTATCAGTTACGGTTATGGCATTTTTGTCCTAGCTTGCTATTCAGCTCCTGTTTGGCTGTACTGGAAAAGAAAATATTGTCAAGTGAGCACAAAAGAATGACGAGGAAAATATTTGGTAACCACTGTTACAGTGTTACATGGGAAAGTTCTGTGGGTTTTTCTTTTTTTTAAGTGGATATTTTAGATTTATTAGAATCATCTGAATAAAAAACTTGTTGCAGAGAAGTGAAGACTGAAAAAATGGAAATGTGGGACCTGCAGAGGGCAACTGTACTACTGTCCTTACACTGCCCTGCTTACGGAGCAGAAATGGTGAGACACAGGGTGACCTTTCTGGTTACTTCACAGGTGACAGCCCCTGGAGCTGCTGTTCCTTGGCTTCAGCAGTAATTCTGCGTGTGCTTGGCTTTATCCATGAATTTGGTTTAACCTGTGCTCAAACTTAAGATCTCAGCACTTGTAAAAGTTCGTAGTTTGTGCCATTGCGTCTTCTGCAGAGCAACTTCTGAACACGGACCTTGAGCTATTATTGTTTTTATCTGGCTGGAACAGGGTCCTGGTTTTACTTAGTCCTTGGAGCTACTAATGCTTTTCTACAAAATAACTATGGAATAAGTATAAAGCACATATCTCATCATAAACTGATGACTTTGTTGTCTTAGGGATGTAGAGTAGTCACTTGGTGCTGATACTTCAGCGATGCAGTTTTTAAAGAAGGACCCGCTGGGCTCACAGGCTTGGGAGCCAACTGCTGCCGCTTGCTTTTATACGGTGGCCTTCAGCTCCTTCTCTGCTGGCTGAGAACTTAGCATTGTACGAGACCAAGAAACTTGTCAAAACTCAAGACAAACAGCGCAATTTAAGATAATGTGAGTAAACTTGCTGCTGAGGTTGAGGATAGTGGTGGCGTGAGAGTGCATTCCGCTGCATCGACGTAGCTGCCTCTCCCCTCTCATGACTCTGATGGACTTTCAGATTAAATACCACGGGAAATAATAGGTTAGAGTTTGTGTGGATCTCCTGTCACTGCTTCAGATGTCTTCTAGAGGAATTAAAAGTATTGTATTTGAAGTATTCGCCCATTTATTTGTATATCTGTGACTTTTAAAAAATGCTTAGGCTGAAAAATTGTCTTGTGTTGTGTTTAGTTTTGTACTTAAGTTGCCATCCTACATTTATAGCAGCTTTTGGGGTACTGGCCTAAAAGTTTTTAAACGTGGGGAAACTGGCAGGTCAGCACCTTATTAATAACATACTACAACACATTTTAGCTGCTAACTACTGTGGACTATGTAGATGGGAAAGGGCTCATGGGTATCACATTTTTTTCTGGGCTGTAAGAGAGATTTTTATCCACTATAGAGGAACTTTAGGATAGGAGTGAAAGGGATTTGACGTAACTGATTATTTCCTTGCTGGAGGTCATAAAAATAGGAATCAGGCTGCAAGAGAGAAGAAATAATTTTCGTTCCAAATGCTTCTGTCTAACAGCTCGGGGATTACGTATTCACTTTGTTACTCTGTTCGTACCTTGTCATATTTTCCAATTTGATGTCTGGCAGGGCTGATTTCCGGACCCAGCTCTGTCTCTGCTGCTCGGTGTCTCTGCAGCGCCACAGAGAGGGGGTGCTGCAGCAGATGCCTGAGGAAGGGTGGCTGGGTGGATATACCCTACTTAACATGTGATCCTCTAGTCTTTATACGGGACCCAGACTTTATACTGTTTGCCTTAAATTACACCTAGATAAATAAACATGTAACACAGGGCAGTCTGATTCTGGATCTAGTGAAGGTATAGCCAGGTTTTAAAGAATTCATAGAATCATAGAATAGTTTGGGTTGGAAGGCACCTAGTCCCTCCCCCCTGCAATGAGCAGGGACATCTTCAACTGGATCAGGTTGCTCAGAGCCTGTCCAACCTGGCCTGGGATGTTTCCAGGGATGGGGCATCCACTGCCTCTCCGGGCAACCTGGGCCAGTGTCTCACCACCTCGTCATAAAAAATTTCCTCCTTATATCTAGTCTAAATCTACCCTCTTTTGATTTAAAACCATTACCCCTTGTCCTATTGCTACAGGCCCTGCTAAAAAGTTTGTCCCCCTCTTTCTGTCTGTCCCCATCTTTCTTCTAGGCCCCCTTTAAGTACTGGAAGGGGCTCCAAGGTCTCCCCGGAGCCTTCTCTTCTCCAGGCTGAACCCCCCCAGCTCTCTCAGCCTGTCCTCACAGCAGAGGGGCTCCAGCCCTCCCAGCATCTCCATGGCCTCCTCCGGCCCCGCTCCAACAGCTCCGTGTCCTTCTGCTGTTGGTGCCCCAGAGCTGGAGGCAGCACTGCAGGGGGGTGTCCCCAGAGCGGAGCAGAGGGGCAGAATCCCCCCCTCGCCCTGCTGCCCATGCTGCTGGGGATGCAGCCCAGGATAATTGCTGAAAAGCTAGGACAATCAAGGGATAAAATGAGCCTGAGACCTAAAACTAATTTATGTTGTGGTTCTCAAAGCAACAAGTGATCAGTCAGAATTTAATAATTACAAATCTGCAAATCACAAACAGGAGTGCAAGAATAATTTTTATTTTAAATAGCTTCTCTGGTATATTCAACAGCACATTGTTTGGAAAAAGATCATTTTTTATTTTTATTTTTTCCCTGTAGTACTCATATTAATTTCTTCTTTCAAACAGAATGCTCTGTCATCTGTCCTGCCTTCCTTCATAGCCCAAACCCCTGAGGACGCTGTTTTTCTTACCAGTTGCTGGTTCCCAGCAAGCCTTTCCTTCCTCTCCTTGCCTTGCGGTTGTCTGTTCGTGTAGCCGTAACTTCAAAGTCATCTGTTCTTTCCGTTTCCACTGAAACAGGATTGAAGTGGTCTGAGATTATTTTCTACAGCTAGATGTAATACAGTGTTCTCATACTTAATTTAAGGAAAAAAGGTGTCACCACGGACTGAAGGAACTTTCTGGCTGCTGCACCCCCGAATGCCTGGGCCCTGCTGTTGCAGGTCACGGGTACTGAGAACTGGCCCCACCTAATGACACGGGACTGATTTTAATTGCATCATTATTCTGGCATATTATATCAGATCTGGGAATCTGTAGCTGAGCTTGCAGAAGTTTTTGCTCTACAGCAAATCCTTTTAAATGGAAGTTAATTTTTCTCCCGGGCGTTTTTATTGAGGTTTTTTGCGTTATTTCATCTCCTATCACCAGCTTACTGTCTTTGTTGTAATAGGAGTAGAGATTCTTTCATTAAACATTGCCTCTGTTTTAATCATGGTAATATCAGTCATGTTTCAATTATAGGTATGATAGCTGGTTTCACAGCCAACACCGTTAGTTCTGGATCTCGAAGTTTGATGCCGTACAATAAAAACAGGGTAGTTTGTGTTGTACGGCATCCCCTCAGCTATCCCCTTCCGCCACTGAAAAAGCGTGGCAAGTTGTTTCTTTGTAAGAAGTTTAACTACTTTTGGAGTGCCAGCGTGAACAACAAAGCTGTGGAAAACCTCAGAGGTGTTCCAGGTTCTTTGGGAGACAATTTTGAAATAGAAGAGAAACGATTAATTCTGTGGCTTCTTGGGCTGCGAGTAATCCGTGTGTTTTATGTGAGTTGTTCTGCTCTGTGTTAAAAATCACACCAAAGCGCATTTAATTGTGTTTTGTTTTCTGCCGTCCTGGTCAGTGGATGAAAATGGTCTTTTCATTCAAGCTTGATGTGACACATCAGTTATTTTGTTGGGATTCAGTTTTAATGTCGTTCCAAACTACAGATGGAAATTGAGTGTATTGTTTGACTGCAGGAGTCCCAGGCGTGCTGGGAGGGCGCTTAGTCCTTCAGAGGGGTTTTGTTGCATCCTACAGCCCTTTCACCATCATCCTCTCTCCTAGAGGCTGAAATTCCCATCTTGGTGTGGTTGGTTGGTTGGTTTGTTTTAAAATCTTCAGAGATGTTTCTTTCTACACCAGTATAAGCTCTCACTTTCTCCATTTGTGCCCCATCCCTCTCTGGTGATGAAAATCAGGTGAAGGACCAAGAGGAGCGTTGTTAAAACCTGGTTTGAATGATGCACGTGCCATTCACCTGCGCATCGCCTGGGACGGGATCTCTGCTTGTAACAGGGCATTGATCTCTACTGTCTGGTTTGATTTTACCCAAGGTCGGTCTGCAAATGTTTGTCCTTTATGGTGAGCATCCTTCAACAAACTGTAAAAAGAAGTGAATACAAGTTGGCGTTTTTGTTTTGTTTTGTTTTTTCCTGAGCTTGGCTATTTTGATACAACAAATAGTAGCTGAACTATTTTGTCCTAATATTCAGTGAAAGCCCGATGAGTTGCTCTCAAAAATATCAATGACTATCAGCACCATCAGTGAATGGAATTTTATCTTTAAATTTCTGGAGAGCTGGTACGGTAGCGTGAAGCAAGTTTGCAGAAAGCACGCTTTTAAAAATGAGTTGTTTGTCTTGTTTCAGGATTGGGAGGGGGAGGAGTGAAGCTGTTCAGTTTAATTAATGAAGATACAAGGGCCAATCCTGAAACAGCTCATGCTTTTTCATTCTTAATAACTTTTCTTTGGTTTAACAGGCCATGAACATAGCTGGCAGCATAAATCTGGGCCATAAAACTGTAGTGATGGGTGTTCAGTAGACTGCCTTTGTTGTTCCCTTGTTATTTTGACAGGAATAATCACTTAGACGACTTTACTCTGTGATTTTTATTTAGGCTGGCTGCAAGGAGTTGATTTTTACCATGTTCTCAGAGCATAAGAAAAAACATAAACATATTTACAGCTCATCATTTTGTACTCGTTCACCTTGCCTTTTTTTTTTTGAAGCACAAAGTGACAGCAGTTACCTTTCAGAGGGAAATAAATTGCATTAAACAAAACCATCCCTGAGCACAACTCGATATTAGCAATCCATTTTTGTTGAAATTTTGTAACATTGTGATAGTTTCAGGAAATACTAGTGGCGTTTCATTGACCTGTGTGTATTTTGACTGCTCTCCTCTAAAACATCTTCTAAGTTGTCTGAGATTTTTGTTTAAACGAGCAGTGCACAGTTTCCAAAGTCTGTGTGTTTGTTAGTCACTTGTTGTCAAGAAATCCTATCGCTTTCTGTACATCTTTAAGTCTAGACTTTAAACTAAAAAGCCCTTTTCCCCAGGAACGTTTGTTTGAAGTTTAACTTGTGTCTTATGTGGAAAAACGTTAACTGTGCAGAAGAGCTGTGAAATAAAGTATTTCAAGTAGGAGGTGTTGATTCCAAGCATGTCGCTTTTCAAAAAAAGCAAATCTATTCACTTCCCAGCATAACAGTATAAAATTGGCGTGTTCCGGCTTGTGGCTCTTGCGCTGCTGAAGATGAGGGATCCTGTTCAGCTCCTGGTGCCAACTTTTATTAATGCTGGTGAGAGCTGCCTGTGCCCTCTGGGAGAGAGGGGATTCCTCAGGCTCTGAGGCAGGACGGCACTTTTCTGCTCAAAGCCTTCCTGATGGACAGGCTGGCATGTCTCTGGCTCCCATCCTCCGGGGTTTGGTTTCTTGGGGTTTAATGTCTTTTTAGCTTGCCTCCCTAAGGCTGAAAAGAAAATTTAATATGTTGACATAGGAGGGATTTTAAAGATGTTCCCAACTATTGCTCTGGTTTGGTTTTCTACTTTCCCACCTCTCAGAGGAAGAGCTGCAACAGCTCACTCAGCCCTAGCAAGGTATATATTTAGAATTTGCTTCTTGTCTCCTTTTTTGCACATCAGGTCAACCTCTGCTCTCTCTTCAGCCTTGCGCTGAAACCGCATGATACGTGCGTGGTGAGTGTTCGCAGCAAGTCATAGCAGCTCTGTTTTCAGGGTATAAAAAAAAAAATGACAAACTCTGAATTGTCTTTGAAATCCTGAATGGAGCGAGGAGGGTGGCTTCACGGAGAGTCACTGCAAAAGCAGTTAGTAGATTTCATTGCGTGATTGTAACCAGATTCCTGGCAAAAATAATTTAATCTGGATTAATTTACCCACGTTCTGGTGTGACCAGAGTCAGCTCAGGGTAGACTTCGGGTCTCTCTTTGGTGCTGCTGCCTTTGAAATCGTGAGTCTCTCAGCTGGACCTGGCTCCCGAGGGGCACGGCATAGCTGGGGTTAGGAGTGAAAGGTCCGTTAGTGGAGGAGAAGCAGTTAGCTAAAGACCAGCAAACAGGGCAAGTCATTTTATATGTTCAGAAAGCATGGAAAATGGTGGAGTTGGGAGACCTGTGGTAGCATTCAGCCTCTTGGGGGTTCAAGTTTAGGCTGGAAAGGTATTACTGGGAACATGCTGTTTGAACTTGAGTAAATCATTGAACTTGCTGGCAATGATTTCCTCTGGCTCCTTTTTTGCTGTTTACAATGAATGTTTTGTGCTGGTGTGGCCAGGAGGATCCCTGTCAGCTCTGCGCTGACCCGCTTGTCAAATCACCTGTAGGTTTTAGGTCTGTTGTGTAGTTTGGGTGTTCTCATTAAGGTGAAAATATTTCCCCCCCTGCCCCATCATAAGGCATGTATGCACTTCAAAGGGTTATACGTTGAACTGAACCAAAACTAAATCCATTGTATTTAATTCAAATATAGAATCATAGAATGTGTTGGGTTGGAAGGGACCTTTAAAGGTAATCTAGTCCGACCCCCCTGCAGTAAACAGGGACATCTTGAACTAGATCAGAAGTATTGAAGCAAAGAGTTTTGCTTCTGAGATTAAGGCTGGCTTTCCTATCAGCAAGGCCGTAGGACTAGAGATAAGGTCTGTCGTGGGTGTAGCAGAAAGCTTTTTTTAAAGGCGAGCAGCTGAGCTAAGAGTGTACATGGGATACAGCAGCCTGGGATGTTCTCCGCCTGCTCCATCCCGTTCCTCTCGGGTACCAGCTGTTTACAGCTCACTCTTGGCATTTTCTCCCTCGGGTTAGGGGCTGGAAGGGACATTTGCCTTTCCCGTTATTTCTGCAGATGCGGGTCTGCTTTTCTGCATTTTTTGCCGCCTTTTTCCAGGGGGAAGGGGTTGGGATTCAGGCCCGTGCATCAAGCTGGGAAGCTATGAAAGGGTGGAGAATTAAACCGGTCACCCTTCTTAAAACAACTCATGTTTCGTAAGGTAAACATTGTCAGCTTTTAACACTAGGAATATAATTGGTTGTTGCTTATCATATCCCGATGGAAGAGGTAGAGAAAACACATATGGCTGAGACATCCCCGGGTTGCATAGCAACAGCGAGGATGTAGTGGCTGATATCATTTATGGGAACGTTTTATACCCTGGGACTCGATACGTACTCCACTGCGCATGGAAAAATTAAACATTTATGATGTAAGGGTTTTTTGAGTTGAGCGGTGTAGATCCTTAGGATGTAACGGTGCTAAGTCTGCCGTGTGAGTGCTTTCAGACATGGGCTGGGGCATTTGGGGCTCGCTTGTGTTTCCCCATGTGTGTGCAGTTTGCCATGTTAAACTGGCTTGTCCTCTCCAGCCCAGGAGGGCGCTGGGGCTGGTGGGGTGGTCCTCTTGAGCAGACACCAAGGCTGCTCACTGCTGTCTCTTTACCCGCTGGTGGCAGTGGGGATGGCCTATGCAATAATGAAAAGACCTTGAGACTATGAGACTGAGTAGGCTTGGTCTCCAGGGTTTGTGAAGCCCTTCCTTGGTGTGAAGGTATTGTGCTGAATTGGGTATTGGACAGGGCTGAGGAATTCATCCTCCTCCTCGCCTCTCCGTGCCCGTGGGTGGAGCCTGCACTGGAGGTCTCTTAACTTTCCTCATCAGTGAGGTCAGAAAGAAAATGTACAATTCCTGGAACTGTTTATCTGTCCCTGCAGCATGGAGGGTGGGGTGGGAGGCAGAAGGTGCTGCCTTCTGCCTGGGACGTTACACTAAGGCAGTTACTCCTTCCAACAATTTATTTAAACTCTGAGTTGGTAAATCTTCTTGCCTGCTTGCTAGGAAGGAACTGGAGCGTTGGTCTTGAGCCATGACTTACTCCTTGTGGGCAGCACTAATTCGCCGGATAGTAAGTATATATGGAAATCGTAGGATGCTGATTCCACAAAGTTGGGCTTTCTACTTGCTGTATTGGCATTTAGATACTTAGAAAAAATAATATGGGGTGTGAAATGTTGTATAGTTTCTAATGCCCTCTTTTTGTGGTGGCTTTTGTTGGTTGGTTGGTTTTGATATGGTGTTATGTTCTTGATAATTCTGTTAGTGCTCCAAAATATAGTTTACCTTTTAGGAGTAATCCTTAGAATCATTAGAATAATTGTAGAAGAATTCAGGTTAGGAAGGACCTCTGGAGGTCGTCTAGCCCAGCATCCTGTTCAAAGCAGAGTCAACTATGAAATAATAGAATTAAATTTTAATAGAATAAGGTGTATTGCCAGCTTCCTGGCATATTGCAGGGGAACAATTGGGACGGTTTCCTGCATTTGTAAGGACTTGTAAACTCTCCTTAAATGCAGTGTCACACTTAAGGGGCGGGGGAGTTCTGAATCTGGGCAGTTTGACCAAACTTCTGACTTTTTTTTTTAAATAAAAAAAGGAGAGAGAAAAAGAAAAAAAAAAAAGTTTCTCCAAGAAATCAGCAAAAATTTTTCTTTGAGTTTCATATTAGCAAGGCATATGGTTAAAACTTCATTCCATTGTGCAATTACCTATTCATATTCAATCTATGCCAGTAAATTTTAACTTTAAATTTTTGCACTTCAAGCTGTGGGGTGTCATTTTGGCTGTCTGATGTCTGGGTCTCTCTTGCAAACGAAGATATTTTTGAAACTGTCTGTGCAGATTCTGACTCATGAGATCTCTTTCAACTGGTATTCCTCGTATGCCAGGTCTTTATTTCACATCAGTGCAAAAGAGGTTTTCACATAAATGTATGAATTCATTCTTAGTTACGGTTAATTTTTTGCGCTGGTAGGACCTATATTGTGTGTGCATCATTTTCAGGAACTGGAAATTGCAGGAGTAATCAGTCCTGGGCTATTGCCAAACCCAGCTTAATTCCAAGGGAGCACTGAAAGAGGCGTAATCATAACGTCTCGTTCTAGAAGAAGAACTAGAGGCAAATCAGTATACAACTCGGCTGGTTTATTTCATGTGAAAATTAAGTTGATTTTTTTTTTTCCCCTGGCTACTGTTGTAAGAATTATGAAGCTAAAGATCAAAGCGTGGAGAATTACAGCATTTGAATACTGGATCGAGAGTAGTATTTATTTGATTGGCGAGATTTTTCTGTGATTATAAATAAGAAAATTCCTATTTTGGGTTTATCTTGTGCGCCAAGAAGAGACCAGAGTCCTTTTTACCGCCTTTTCCTTTGAAATGTCTGGTTTTACCGTATCATGAATATTCTGTTTATCGAGGCAACGGCTGTATCTGGCCTAGCTCCATGTCTTGTACATCTCTTCTTTCAACTTTGGTGACTTCTTCCAAGGGGTGAATAAAGCAAGAGAATGGAGCACACACATTAGCACAAGGCTGTTGAGTTAATAATAAATTGAGTTGTTAATGGGTAGTTGTCTCTTACAGGAAAGAAAGGTTTCTGTTCGGAGCAGATCTGTTCTTAAGAGCAACGAAAGTCAGAGCCAGATGTGGCAGTTCTTTATCTTGCAGGTTCTCTTGTTCTGTGGAGCTTACACAGTTGAAAATAAAGAAAATGGAAAGAAAACATTGATCTATTTGAAGAAGTGAGCTTTCAATTGGGATTTAGGCTAGGGAACAGAGTATGAAGCAGAAACTGGTCGTGTTTGGGAGCAGTACATGTCAGAAAGTATTTCTTCTTCCAATACTTGGGTAAAAACTGGCTTTAGTACGTCTTATTGTGCCACGGGATGCATTGCAAGCGCTACGAGGCAATAGGTGGGGTGCTTCCATCTTTCTTTGGTGGGTTTCTGTAAATTAACGGGATATAGGGCACTGTGGGATGTGTGATATACTGGGCTTGTGACAGACCTGAAAATTGTCACTCCAGTACATTCAGTAAATCTTGTATTATTTTCCTCATCTGTCATCTGTTTTAAAGCTTTCGATTTGTAATCCCAGTTTGTTCTTCATTCATGCTCTTTGTCTGTAACACCAAGTTGTTGCGAGGAATATGTTCCTGCCAGAAAATGCAAATGTGTCTGTATGATCTAATTGGAGTTGCTTGTGTCTGAAAGCATCTCAGCCGTAAAAAACACAGTGGTGCATATGGATAGTCCTCAGAGTATTTGTGTAATTTTGACTGGTATTTAAAAGCCCAAAAGTTTTCTTGTTTTTTTTCTGGATAGCAACTAGTGCTGTCCAGAGAGTATGAAGGCTGAAAGAGGATGGAAGTAGAGAATATCATCCTTTTTTTTTATTTTTTTTTAAACTAGCCTCTGCTGTGTTTTTAAAATAAGGTTATAGTTACTGAGAGTAAATATTTGGAAAACAAAGGGAATAGATTTTTCCCAGGCACGTCTAAGGTCCCAATGCCCAGTTTTCTGTACTACCAGATTGCCTTGAGTCTTTCTGGAGCGCGGTAAAGATGATACAAAAGAGATCTTGAAAAGAAAAGCTAAAACTCATCGTTTTTGCGCTTGCTAATAATCGCATACTGCAAAGAATGATTTTTCAGGTTTGTTGTCGCTTCCTTCTTCAACACGCGCCATCTTCTCCAAGCTGCAGGGGCTATAAATTGCTTTTCTGCGTCACCCTCGGTGCCCCCAGCTGACACCACCTCCTCCGCAAGCTGGGGAGAGCATCGGCTCCTCGTACCTCTCCCCATTTGGGTTGTAGTTGGTACCTTTCTTCTCTCAGCTCGCTGACCAGGTTATCGTACCTCATTAAATTCTCTGCTGTTCTCGGCTGGTAGAAGCCAGAGCCTTTAAATAGTATAGGAGGAGTGATCTGTGGACTTGAAAGAATGTTTATTTTTTCCAGCTAATCATTTAGCCTCTTAAAAAGCATGGGAAAGATGCACAGTCATCTTCTGAAATAAGTAGCTTCCTCCAGAAGCAAAACGCAGTAACATTACTCGATATAACACAGTAATCTCTTCAAATGTGGAGTGTCTTATTCCTTACATTTAGACTTTTCAGTTTGTTGTATTGAATTTAAGTTCACGGTGTCTAGGGAAGGAGTAATGTTATTTCTTTTTCAGGCTTGTTTTGGTTTTAGGGTAGAGAATTGCTACCTGAGTGCTAATTGTGTCGTTTTGGTTCTAAAACCGCATCTCAAAGTTCAAACATATATAACACCAAGTAAAACGTTACTCGAAACTGAGGCATACGTGCTGATCAGTTTGTCTGCAATGTAAAATTTTATTAAGAACTACTGAGCCTTCAGATAAGTGGTACATTTACATCTAAATTTCTTTCCCATTGCTACCAAAATGGTATTATCTGGGTTGTGCGTGTTTTCTCCTTACTACCATTACATTCGTGATAAAACTGCATGTTTTATAAACGAGGTCTCCTAAATGCAATACACAGAGTTGCTTTTCTGCTGCTCCCATTTCCGTTTCTGAGCTTTTGGGACTCTGTTGTCTAGTTAGAAACAACGGGAGTAATTGCAAGTAGTAGAATCTATACCATGCATGGAGATAATGTTCTTCGGCTGTAGCTGGTGGAAAATACTGCCTTCCAACAAAAAGGGTAACGTGCTCGTGTCTGCGGGGTCATCTCTTTGTGGCAGCAAGTGTTTCCCGCGGGTGTCAGGCTGGGGGGGGTGACTGCGCTGCCACTAATGCTGCCAGATGCTGCAGATACGAGCCGTTAATAGAGATGCAGCTTGTTCTGTGCAGAAAGTGGCAAAAGTTGATAAAGATACATAATACATATTGATTACAAGAATGCGGTAGCTTGTAATATGAGACTGGGATTGCAAAAATTCATAGCGGGCATCAAGTTGAAAAAAAAAAAACAACCCTGAAGTAGCATGTATAGTAGGGAGGAAATTGAGAATAACGATTTGCATTTGTTAGTGGCTTTCCTAGAAGTGAATCAACTTGCCAAAGGTTACGTGGCCACCAAGTGACAGCAGGAGGCTGAGCCCAGGAGTGTTAGTTTAGCCCCCGGTGCGAAGCATGAAATGATGGAGCTGCAGAGGGAATTTTTGGAAAGCCAAACATACGCCCAAGCCAAGGAGGAGGAAAGGCCTTGTGGTTTCGAAGAAATAGAAGATTATTTCCCCTGCACTCACTTAGCTGTTAGAAGTGTATGCCTTGCTCATGGTTGAAAGCTTGTACCTGGAATGGACTGAAAAATGTAAGAATTTAACTTGCCTTTGGACATACGTGTATATATCTATATATAAAATGTAAGAGGTACTACCAGTGAATTATTAGGCTGTGGGAACATTGGAAGTTGAAGAGCAGGAAACTTCTGGTTCTTGTAACTCACAAACTGAGCCCTCTGTTTTCCTTGAGTATTGCAAACTGAGAGTTTTACTTTGTCTAGTAATGGTGCATTGCAATAGTTGGAATAAATGGTGGAGCCTTTTGTTGTTTATTTTGCTCAGCGTTAAAATAGTCCACTTTGTCAGCAGCAAAGAGTATGATAGAGCTAGAGAGTGGCAATGGCTGATAGTACGGCTGGGGAAGTAAGCAACTGGTTACAAAAGATGCAAGGATTGTAGGACAACTTCAGTAGCCGAGGATCGGTATTGGTGAGTTATCCTTAACGTCAATATTTTTATAATCTTAAGGCAGCATTCTTTAGATTTACAAAATTAAGGACACAAGAAAACATGCGCTCTCTTTTTTTCCCCAATAATATTAAGGAATCCCATTTCATTGAATATGGTTGTTTCTTTGCGTGAACCAGATGTGTTGGTAGTTTCCAGCAGCGGGTTCTGCCAGGGGGTTTTGAGGGGGGTGGGTGGGTGGTGTTTATCTTTTTTCCCTTTTTTTTAAAAAAAGAGAAAAAGCTGAGGACAGGTGGAAGTCAGTGTAATCCGCTCTCAGATGAGCAAAGTTGGTATGGCACTGAAAACCATACTCGTATTTGTTCAGGATAATGAATGCGAAAGGGGCCAACACTTAATTATCTAGGCACAATGTATTATTTCAGTAAGGATCTAACTTCAGTGCGTAACTCAATACAACTGCAAAACAAAAGGTGCGATAGCGCTATATTCTGGAGCATATTAACATTGCTCTGCTGCGAATCTAGGGTGCCAGCAGCAGCTGACCCACTTCTCTCCCCGAAGGGGAAGGGTCCTTAGATGCGCTATTTCCTTCTTATGAAAGTAGTAGATCTAGGAAATAAAAATAGTTACTTAGAAAATGAAAGGTCGGAGTAGAACACAGGAGAAGAACATCGTGGTCTGTCCTTCTACGTTGTGCATTGTGTTTGAACTTTACATTAGCACACATTAATTTGGCAAAGTCTTTCTAGTGTCTGGCACTAGACTTATGTATTTATTTATGCTTTTTATTTTGAATGTCTTCCAAAGAAAGAGCTTAAAAAAAAAAGATCCTTTTATTAAACCCAGGAAAAGAGCAGTAGAGTTGATGTTTCCCTTGTATGCCTGGGGAGTTTGCATGTAGTCCCCAGCAGAATTCTTTCTGTTTGTATAGATGCTTCTAAAAATTTTGTGCAGTCTGAGATAAGAATAAAGTTAAAGCAATACGGAGTTACTAAAACCAGGGAGTCAGTTCCTCCCTGTGTAACTGCTTATTTGCCCAGGAAAACAGTGCTCGTTTTATAGAGAATCATTATTCTGAGTTCGTAGCCGTTTCCGTGTTTAAGTTTATTCCCTGTTTTATGTTGACGCAAGTTTAATTGGTAGATTCAAAAGCACTATAACAAATAAAATCTGCTAATCACTTAGCCGAAGGATAGAGGAACGATGAAGTGTTTCCGTTGTTTCCTTGCAGGACCAGCTGAAGCAGTGCTTCTCCAGGCAGCCTCCGGGAGCGAAGGACACAGACACGCTCGTGCAGGAGCCCGACAGCCAGTACGGCACCTGGAATGAGCAGCGGCACAGTGGGGACAGGTACGGCCAGCGAGGTCCCCTCTGCCATCCTGCAGGCTTGTCCTTACCTGAGTCACCCCAAGAAACCGTTGGTTCGTGCATGCGTGCACACATGTGCTCATGTATGGGTTTTTTTTTAAAGTTGCACGCTCATTTTCAGTGGCTACACAGTTTCTTTAGTCTGTAAGTGAAGAAACATTTCTTTAATATCTGCAAATTGCAATAAGGTTTGAAACTTAAACTCCATCCTCCAGTGAGAATGTAGCATCACCACTTTTAGAAGCAATAACAAAATGAGCTCGGACCGGAATAGATTTAACAAGTCCACTAGTACACGAAAGACGAGTTAGACCTTATTTTTTTTAGTGCTAAAACGGTAGAAAGAAGATATGGGAAAAACATTTTTTTTTTCTCAATAAATACACCAAGTTGCTTTGACTAGATTAACGTAGCTAGTAAAAAAAAAAATCTTTTTTTTATGCTTTGTATTTATGTGTTTGCAATTAGAAATGTAATTTTTAATTATTTAAAATAACTAGAAACGTACATTTTCACATTTAGAAAGTGGTTACCTGCTTGTGTGCTATGTGCCTCTGATGGGTAGAACTGGGGTTGTAGGAAAATGTTGCTAAAATTGCCCAATTTCTTCCGTCTCAGGTAGGTAAGAAAGTGTCTGATTATGGTTAGACAGGGTGCGCTAACAGTTTTGGGGTTTGTTTTATTTTATTTTGGTAAATTTGGTCTCTCCAATACCAAATAACATTGCCTTAAAAGGACCTGCTCCGACAGCGGGATGAGTGCGGTCACCTCTTCGTGTGTGCTGATAAACCCCGGGGTACGATCTCCACGTCTCACTAACGCTGAAGCTTTTAGTGTGGTGAAGTGGAGGATGAAATGGAATACCAGTTGAATGAAAGATAGTGTTCTGTTATTAAAATGATTTAATGACATAAACCTAGAGCATTAAAGTGTGAGGTTTTATATAATTTACACCTGTTGTGTAAATTATAGCTTGATCTACACCTACAATATCCTGTCTGCTCAGTCTAGTGTGAAAATAGCATTTTATCTGGGTGTTTTAATGCTATACTTGTAGAGATCTTATAGCAGACATTAATGTCAGTTGTTTGGTGTGTTCTACACTTGAGAACTGTGTGTTATAAATATTTTATTGCTTAGAAAATCAGGGTAGCTTTCAGCTTGAGGTTCAGTGAGCTAAGTGACAAGCCAACGGTGACATCCAAGTCTTCTGTAAAATTAACTTTGCTTTCAGTCTCTTATAGACACTTTCTGAAATCAGTTTCCTAACAAAGGTGCTTGTCTCAGGATGCAATTTCAAACCTGGAGGATTCTTCCTGGTTAGAAAAAGCTCCACCAAAAATTTCTGGTTTATTGATGTATTGAGCTCAATCCCCATGTCCTGGAATTTTGTTTCCACTGTAAGAAATGTTTGTTTATTTTTCTGTTGTTTACAGTGAAATGATGATAGTATAGTGACTTTTCTGCATTTCGCCACCCTCTTGCCCTGGTACAGCTTGACTTTTGGTGCATTGCGGGGGAATTAATTGGTGTATTAATTCAAGCACTTGTAGAGCAATGAGAGTCACGTACTTTTGAATATTAAATTTATAATGGAAATCTTCCTGGAATATACTGAAACTGCATCTTGTTTGCAGTTTATTTTTTACGAGGTAGAAGTCAGGCCAAGTGTAGGCGCTCTCCTCCTCCTGCCGTGGCTGATCCGAGCACATCTCTGCATTTGGCCGCTGCCGAGGCCGCCGCCGTCTCCTCTGCTGGGCCTGGAGGCAGGAACTTACGGGAGACCCTGATAATTCAGCTTTCCTGTTTTGCCTGGCTCGCTTCCCTTACACTCTGTATCTCGCCGGCTGCACAGCCCGTGGGGTTACATTCCTGCCGCCCCCCAAGACACCCTCCTGCCTGGCCTGGGGCCATAAGCTGAACCCACAGAGCCGGGGGGAAGAGGCACCCCGACTCCTTACCTGCATCCTGGGGGGGCACCTGGGAGCCAGCGGGGAACACTGTGACGGGGGGACACAACAACATCCCCAGCTACTGCTGCTGTGTGGGAGGAACTTCCAGTTTCTGGTATTTTCCAGTATTTGAGTCATGAAGCAATTATTTTGGCCCCTTTAGGAGTGTTTCATTAATGCATCTGTGAATGAACTCATTTTCGCTGAGAGAGGAAGAGAATTTTAAAATAAAAAGCCAGGACTACATGGCAACAGGACAAACGTGGTCCTCTTGCTACATAAGCTTCTAGGAAGGTGGAGGAAGGATCGTTTTCAACTAGAAGTTAGTCACCGCTGGAATAAGCGTAAGGGGCTGCTCTTGGCTGGTTGCAGTGGGCTTTGGCAAGTAACTTCTTAGAATGGAAGGAGATAATTTAATTTGGAGGTGTTAATTGGATTTTTCTTAGCTTATCTGAAAGATTTTATTTTTATTTTTTTCTCAAGTTCTTTAGTAAGCTTGTCCAAGTTGACATCATAGAAAGTTATTTTCTGTGTCTTTGTATGGAAAAATGGTTCCCTTTTACAGAACAGGAGCTGTGTTTTTAAGTGTTGGATCTATACAGCACCTGGATCTGTACAGTGCTGGCTTCATAAGATTTTAGCTGTTTGTTTCTTAAAAGCTTTGAAGCTTGTCTACAACAAAGTTTTAGAAAAGAAAACCCACTAGAGGGTGTTGTCTACCTGTAACAGATGGGAATCTGCAGTTACAGAATATAAAAGGGCATTTTTAAATGGACATTATTTCTTGTGTGATGCCCCAGGTAGTGAGAGTAGTAGCGAGAGCTGCCTTTTGATTCCAGCTCTTCAGCAGCATAAAAAGCAGGATTCCTTTAACTTTTGACTTCTAATTTGACACGGCAAAACATTCTTTATGGCCTCTTAGCACTGTCTTGCTAAAATGAATGAAATTTAATTGCAATTGAAAGTGAAGATTGAAGACTGCGTATTTGTGATAACCCTTCTGCTGCTATTCGTGTGCCCTACATGAAGGATACTTTTCAGAGAAGCGAGTGTCGGTAGATGCCACCTGTTGAACATTGTTGGTAGCTTATGGATATGCTCATGAAACTTGAAATCTTAATGAAGTAATAGAAAAAGATGCATAATACGTTTCAGCAATAAGAACTGAAAACATGTTTTAAATTCCAATATTTGACCACTACTCTGAAGGGAATTTTCCCCCTAATTTACCGTTCAGATGGAAAGAATCCACTGTGCATAACGCAGCGTTTGTACTCAAGTTATCCTTGCTGTCTTTGGTGATTAACTGTGCCACAGTGTTTAGCCTGTAATGATGCTGTAATTGTGCAGGAACTCAGAAGGAGAAGCCATTAGAAAGGTTTGTGTATTAGAAACCACTGATCAGTGTAAATTCATCTGTATTTCCATCATCGCTTACTCCCAAATATTTCAGTTTGAGAAACTACACTGGGTTGTATTAGCTGAAGCCCTAGGATGTAGAAGGGAAGAGGCTTCCTGGAGATATGCAAATCAGACAGGATCCTTTTCGTATACATTTTAATTTCCATGAAAGGTGATAAGTCAGCAGATTGTCTTTCGTCTCTGCATTCTTCCGTATTCTAGTGGATCTAAAGCCTAACGCTGCAGATATCACGTATCGTTTGAACCAAAAATACTGGACAAAAACTTCCCCCTGGAGCTCATTAGCACCATTTCTTAATTATCCTGGGGCCCAGTGCTGGATGAGGGAAGAGGCGTTCGCTCTCCTCGTGTGCTGGAAACCCTCTGTGCAGCGTTGGCTCTGCCAGGCTGGAAATTATATCCTGTACTGTGGCTTGATAGAAAACTGCTATTCAGCAGTAGGCTCCTGAGTGTTTTCCTCCCAAGATTGCTATCGCTGTGGACTGTACCAAATACTAAGGTCTATTATTCAAAAAAATGTGCGTATATTCATACATGAATGTTTTAGAACAGTTTTCCTAGATATTTGCTCAAGAAAAGGTGCTTAGTGACAAAAGACACTTGTTAAGCAGGGAAAAATAAATCCCTCAACTCCTTAAATACTTTAGGTTTTGTTTTTTAAACTAAAACCTAAAATTAGAAGCAGGACAGCCTTATTTTTACTGACACCAGAGTGTTACTGTATTTCCTACCATCTCCTATGTGACAAAGGGGGACGCGTAACTGTACAGCTTTCAGTCCTGACCCTACAACTCGTTTCTGGTAGTCTAGGCAAAGGGAGGAGATTTCTAGGGATATGCTGGGAGCATCGCAGCACTGGGGTGCAGGTCTCCCCCAGCACCCCAGAAAGCCTGTGCTGTAGAGCCCTGCCTTAGGGTGCCATCTGCTGCCCACCCTGCCTTCAGCTCCTCCTCGCAGCCTTGAAAGAAAAATACCGATGGATGGATGGGCAGCTCTCTTCAAAATATACCTGAGATATTATACCCTGAGATAAAAGAGAAGCTCTTAAGCAAGTGATTGGCTCAGAGAAGCAATTCCACAGTTGCGTGGGCATCTCTCGGGTTAGTTTCCATGCGACGAATGAGCGTGGTGGGGGAGCGGAGGGCGTTTGTCCCTGCCACCATCCCCAGTCCAGAGGCGCTGGCTCAGCCTCTCCCCTGCAGAGCTTTCTGCGGTGATTTCCAGCCCTCCTCTTGCCCCTTTCCATCCCCTTCCCTGCCGCTTCACTCTTTGCCTGTTTTAAAGTCACCTAGCGGGAAGCCAGCAGACCTCCTGCCTGGCGAGAGTGAATCCACGAGCCCGTAGAGCTTCTGCGTGGTCGTGTTGTGGCTTAAGCACTGCTAAACTTCCCAATAGCATCTGATCCACCTAAACTAGCCGTGTCCTCTCTCCTTTTTCACATCTGGGCAATTACGGTTCACTGGGTTACTGTTGCTTGTGTTCTCTGTCGCTTAAGGACCAAAACTAGAGGCAATAAGAAAAACAAAATCTAATACAGCTCCGGTGGAGGAGCTGCTGATCTCGGGATCACACCAACAGAGATGCTTCTTTCTGTCAGGACACAAGGGATGCAATTTTTTAAAATCTAATGTTTATTAGCATCTAAAAATGGCATCCCAAAATGTTTAAATCCTCTGCGCTGCTGAGGATGCTTCAGTTGCCCTGGAGTCACGTGAAGTGGAACTTACACCTGCTGTTCGCTATGCACGGAGCACAGACTGTGTTGCAGGAGCTGCCGTGGTGGCTACGGCCATTCCCAACGCACTCGCATTTTCTTCGGGTCCAGACGTGAATACACAGCCTTGTTGTGATTTCAGAAAAAGTGTGCAAACAATTTTTGTATCTACTATATATAAAAAAAATTACAAATATAGAATTATAATAATATAGTAATTGTAGGTGAATGTAAATTAAATTAAATATAATATAAATATGCATTATAAATATATGTATATAAAAGTGCTCTCCTAGGGAAAAGATGGGAACATGAACAACAGAGGTGTTTGTAAGGTGTGCGCATGAAAGGGTTGCAAATAGCTTGTGGTGTCCTGCAGGATTTCACTTACAATAAGAGAGTATTTATTGGTTTGTATTTATAAGCATTTATTTGTATTTAAGATGGTTTTGGATGAGCAAGGAGGAGAATCTTTCAACAGTTACTCTTTGCCTGAGGCCTGCAAACAGGGTATTACCCTTCACAATGTTTCAAAATGCCAAAAGTGTGAGGTTTGCTGCTGTTACATAGCAAATAGGCAAATTTAAGCAGCTTTTAAGCAGTTTGCTGTTTTCCCTCCTCTCGTTTATGCGCATACGTTTGCAGGGCCCTTTGTGCTGGGGAAAAGAAACCCCAAGCAATAAAGGCATATTACAGTCAAATTGTTACAGTGTATCTGCATAAATCCAAGTGGGTAAAAAGCTGTGATAATGGCAGTGATTCACACCTTTGCTGCTGGTACCTGCTGCCTCCCCTTGCATGGATTTGTTTACCCTGAAGTCTCATAGATTTTGTTTTCTTAATTTGCAGCTTTGTGCCCGAATCTCCTTCCTCGGAAAACGATGTCATTTCGACGAGAAAGCAACCTCCAAATAGCCATCCGTCTTCACTCTCCTCTCAAACGGAACCTGCCTCCCTGGTTGATCACCATGACTTCTCAAAAGATCAAAGGAGCACAAGTTTGGACCGTTCCAGCACTGACATGGACTCTACTGATGGGACTGATTTGCCGCCTCCGGGAGACACCTACCCTGATGAAAAGACCACCGATTTCTCTTTCATCGATGTAAGTTACCATAATGGGAAACAGAAGTTCCCCTTCTATGTTAACTATGTTGTTAGTGCAAAGCAGTATCTTCTGGAAACCTTGCACTCAAACCTTCCTCTGCCTTTTCTTCATCACATTGAATTTTCCCGGCTGACTTCCTGCCTGAAAAGTTCAAGATCAAAGCTACAAAGTTCTTCTAGTTCCTGTAATGCTTAGGTTCTGAGAGACTCCAGAAAACCTACTGGCCCCTGATAATGTCTGTCAGTGGCTTAATAAAGCTGCTGTTTCTCTTTCTGCTCCTCAGTGAGCTGTAGCAGAAGAGTTAAATGTCTCTGTGAACATTGGAAACATAATTAAATAACACAAATAGCTAGTGACTGCCGTGCTATAAGCCATGCAGATTTAAGGCTATAAAGACATTTACTAATATTTTTCTTATATACAATTGGTCTCTTTCTGTAGTACCTTACAAATGCATTTTAAAGGATTTTTTTTCATAATTAAGAATCTTGTGTGTATTATAAGAACAGTAATTTCTGTCCATACGCAGTTAGGTGAGGTTTAGTGTTCTCTGAAAGCCCTAACACAACTGTAGTTTTTCAGTATAGCACCTAGGAAGAGCCGCTTTTTCTTTGCTTTTTCTTTAGTAAGAGTTGGTGCACCTTTTTTTTTTTTAATTATATCTAAGGGCAGATATATTGGTTAAGTGCAAAATTCCCAACTTAAATGGCTGGTGCAGCTGCTAGGATGGTCTCAGATATATTGCCTTGCCTGTGGAAGTGCCATTAACGCCTTCTGAATGGAGGAGTAGAGGGCTCTGTAGGAGGTGGGAAGGCTGCAGGCAGGTTTGTGCTGGAGGCAGCGTGGTTGGTCTGGTGCAGCAGGATCGACTGTTAAAATCCCAGCTGCTTCCTGCGTAGGCTGTTGGAAAGTGCCTCCAGACAGCTTCCTTCTCCGCTGGTGTTGCCATCCGCGGGGATCTGCAGAAGCCTGTGTTTCACCAGAGTAGATGCTGCTCTCGTCTTCCAGCCCACTCCGAAACAGAGGCCACCTTTGGTGGTCCGTTGCTTTGAGATCCCTAACTGCATGTGCCTTGGCGGGGGTGTCAGTCGTTAATCCTTTGGCAGGATATCCCAAGTGCACTTTTTGCTCTCTGAAGGAAGCATTCGTAGCCCCTCGCAGCACGGATGGCGTTTTGTCTCTGTCGGTCAGTGCTTCTGCAGGAGATGGTCCTGTGTTGTGCTGTTCCCTGGCTAAGCAGGTGTCTCTTTAAAACAGCTAAAGGTGTCTCTTTAAAACATAAATAGCTTCAAGTACAGCTGGCAATATGCTCTTTTAATGACTAGTTTATTCCTGACCCGAAATCTCTTGAAAAGAAACAAAACCACATCTTCCAAAGAAGGCGAGGCTCAGTGACGTTTGCTGATTACAGGAAAGTCTCTAACAACAAATTGCTTTAAAGAAATAAATAAATTACAGCTCCTTCTTTTGCTCTGTAAATGTTATTGCCTTACCGTCATGCACAGAGATGGGTATGCTTGAAATGACTGATCACACAAATTGTCTGAATGCCGTGACACTTAATTTGCAGTTTCCTTGTTGCTGGTGAGTGGCTTGAAATTTCGGTGGATGGCAACCCAGCGAAATAATGAAATTACAGCACTCTACAACAAGAGAATTTTGTGTAGTTGCTCTTTTTAGATACCAGTCTTCTTACTGGCCTTCAGGTGTTACTAGCTAGCAAGGCCTGTACTCTTAAAACAATCTAGGAATGAAAAATCCTATTTATTGCAGTTATTTTTTTTCTTTATTAATTTAGTGAAAATAATTCACGCAGATCAGACATCCACAGCCAAGAGAGATCAAAGAACCAGCATTGCACCCAGTTAGCCACGATGTCACATATCCTCATCATAAATTCTCTTTAATATAGTTTTAAGTAACTACGAGAATAATATTCAGGCAAATATATATAGTTTAATTAAACCGAATGGGTTAATGTGTTAAAGTAGACTGGGAAGTCGTCATGGAGGAGCTGACTTTTATTTTCAGGCTGGTTGAAAGTAAAGGCTTTGTTTCTTTTTATAGCAAACCACCGTTCTGGACTCCAGTGCGCTGAAAACCCGGGTGCAGCTCAGCAAAAAGAGACGCCATCGGGCTCCTATTTCCCACTCTCTTAGAAGAAGCAGAGGGCTGGAGTTTGAAAAGAGATTTTCTTTGACGGAAGAACCAGATAATACCTGGATGTTTAAAGATTCCACAGGTATCCCTCGATTGCCTGAAATAATTAGGCGTAATCAACTTGGTTGTAAGGGCAGGAATTGCTAAATGGTATGACATATCTGTAGTTGCATCAAGGTTTAACAACAGCTTCCGCTTCCCACCTCTGGGTCATCCTTGAAATCAGGTCTTCCCCTCCATTCCTTTGGAGCCTTTGGGGTGAGGGAAGCCGCAGTCGCCAGACCTACGGAAGACTTTAGCTTCTGGCTGCTGACTTAAGAGAATCTTCTTTGCTGATAAAACACTGAGTTTAGAAACTGCTAGGGCTGGATGCGTTCTCTGGCACATTCTTTATATCTAAGCCTGTGTGTTATTGGTAAGAGCAACTGTAAGTGTTCATGTTCTATAGGTGCTCATAAATACTCTTTCTTTCTAGCATCTGTGAGGACTACAGGACTAAAAAGGCCTAATTAAGGACAAATCAACTCCTTCAAATCCGTTCTATTAAAAATGTCCCCCTCCTGGTCTGTCCTGTTCTTTAGGATGCAATAAGGAAAGGCGTCGGGCATCGCTAATCCTTGCTCATGGAAGGGAATGAATGGCTTAATGCTCGCACTTAGGGCTCCATGATTCAGCACCTGCAGCACTTTGGTGCTATGGTGATACATGCTGGGGATACCCTTTTGATATTCCCTGAGCAGGGAATTACTGGTGTTGCCGCCTGTTCCTTAGAGAAGCTCATGATGTTTTTGTAACCGAGGGGCCCTATTAAAAAGTCAGTTTTGTGACCTGCCGTTTCTGTTCTCCCTTAAAGCCTGTGAATATAGGGAAGAATGTGTAATCAAACCAATCTCTCCCCCGTAGCCTCCTAATCAGTGGAAAGATTGGTATCTGTGGGGCGGTAGTTGTGGTGCTGGTCTAACAGACGCAAGGTATTTTGAAGACTTACCTTGGTAAGAAATGCTGTACTGGAAGCTGGAGTGTAATTATGGACGAAGGACCCAGGGCACGAGAAGGCAGCCACAGCGTTGCGTCTGCCCTGTAGCACGCAGACTTCTGCTGCTCAGCCGCTTTGTATCAAAGCCCTGCTTTGAGCAGGGGGTGGACCAGGTAACTTTCAGATGTCTCTTCCAATCTAAATTAATCTCATGCTCTGCGATCAAGTGAGGTGTTTAGAAGCAGCAACATTCATTAAGTAATTAGGAGTACCTTCTGCTGCCTCCTCTCTGTCAGCAAGACATCTTTCTGTTGCTGAGTAGGTAGTATGTGTGTCGGTTTGATCTCTATTGAAGCATTGAACTCAGCCCTGTGGTGTGTTACTATTACTCTTAATACGTTTTTGAGTGGAAGGAGAGATCTAGAACAAGGTATAGATGAAAAGCGTGCTGATGAATGTGTTCCCCCCCCTTCTTTTTTTTATTAATTAATTAGAGGAGAAGAAAACTATGCAACAGGAAGATTCTGATGAGGAAGAAAAGATACAGCATACTACCAGATCGTCTTCTGTACACGCTCAGAGACTTCCCGTGTTTCCAGGAATGGACCACTCTGTTCTCAAGGTGAGCAGAGGCAGAAGACAACAGATGAGAGCTGGGCTGGTTCAGTAGCTGCGGCTGCTCTCTAGGAACCCAGCTAGGAAACTCTGCTGGAGATGACAATGTCGTTTGAGATGTGGGTGTGATGTGCAGAACTACCTTGCGGTTATCTTCCTCACTTTTGACTGTTGGTTAGAAATATGAGCAACCTGGTCTGGTGGGAGGTGTCCTTGCCCAGGGCAGGGGGGTTGGAACTAGATGATCTTTAAGGTCCCTTCCAACCCGAACCATTCTGTGAAGTGATTTGGAAAAAAGCTTCGCAATAGCAAACATGCTTTCAAAACTGCATATAATAATCCCTTCGCTGATTTCAGGCGTGGATTTTTTCGTTTTTCTAAATCTGAGTGATTTGTTTTGCATTCCAAAAAAAAAAAGTCTGAATGCTGGCTTAAAAAGGAGTCATTTTCTATATATCTAGGCCCAACTGCGGAAAAGACAAGAGTCCGAGAGTGCTGGTGAAGTAAGTTCTGCTCAGCTCTTCAAATCCCCTAAGCCGCAGCTGCAGCTCGGGACTCCTGGTGGCAGAGTGCTGCCCTCCAGTGCCGAGAAGGAGCACAGGTGAGAGATTTCAGATGCTAATCTTTTGGTGGAAGAAAAAAAATGATACAAGTGGCTTCCCAAGGCTGTAGGGGAAATTGTATATTTCTTTTTTTGTTTGTTTGTTTCTGTCATGATTTTTCATAATTAAAGAATAAAAGAGGATCTTTATTTTTTTTTTATATATCTTAGGTCAGAAGAAAAGTCTCCCCAGTGGCTGAAGGAGCTGAAGTCAAAGAAGAGACAGAGCCATTATGAGAATCAGGTTTGAAAAGGTACCTTCCGATGGAAAGAGGGGCTTTGATGGGTGACAGCGTGCAGTGATAGAAACACACATGCAAAGGGTTTCCTTAATGTGTCAGTATAACAACTCTGTGAGCATAAACATTAAAGCAGACTTACCGTGACGTGTGCGCCCAGGAAGGTAAAGTAATTCTGTATTGAGGCGGAGCAGTTTTTGTAGAAGTGACGTTTTCATTCATTCACAGGTGATAGGGTTTCACCGATTCTCTGCAGATAACTTTATTTTAACAGCACTCTGTGCTGCGATTTCAGAGTGCTTCCGTCAAGCAAGAATGAGTGTCGCTGAGGGGTGCGCACGTTTTGAAAACCTCGGTGTATTTTGCAGTATTCTGGGCAGCTCTTGAGCATTTAGCACATTAAATAGAATGAGACCAAGCTGACACCACAACAGTAATGTGCATTTGTGGGGGCTTTCCTCTAACACTGAGAGGGGTCTGGCTGCTTTCTTGACCGTGTCGTATCATTACTTCAGTTCCTTCTGTTTTTTCTTTCCAGATAGCGATCCTAACTAGAAGAAGATAAAGAAGTTTAACAGAAGCCTTAACTCATCTGAACCTAAAATTCACATGTCATGTTGCTGCTGTTTGCTTCCTGCCTCAACTGCTATGTGCATGGTGCCTTCCTGTTTTGTGGAGAAAGCTGCTTAATATTCATAGTCAAACACAAAGCTGTATCTTTTCAGATATGGGAGGATCGTTGCTTTAGACCTGCCTGGAAGAAAACCCGGTGGTTCATAGTTAGCACTTCAGAAAGTCTTGCAAGACTGTAATATTTGATCCAGGGAGTGCTGCGCACCGGAAGAGTCCCCTGGCCGTTGAACAAAGTCTACGTTTCTACATCGGGGTTCAGCAACTCAGAAGTCTGACTTTCCGTAGAGACGTCAGGTGTAAGGCTGGGCTTTGTGTTTGGTTATGAAAATGACAATTTTAATCAAATTTATCTTTTTTTTTTTTGTGGAAAAAAAATAGTAAGCTCCTATTTAGAATGAAGTTTGTGGAAGGTGAGAGTGAAAGAACAAATCACGTTTACTGCCATATTGAAAAAGGAAACTTGATTATTTTTTGTAAAATGTATTTTTGATTGGCTTATATTTACATGTGATCTGCTGACCTAGCAGATGAATATAATTTTTAGATGAACAAAATGTTAACTTTTGTCACTCTTGAAATGGTATATTCTGTGTTTTGTCAGCATGTGAAATAATTGCTTCATTGGAATGTCTTTCCTAAAAAGGATCAAGCAATAATGTCAACCAGTTCTCTTAAAAAAAAAAATAAAATATAAATGTAAATACTGTTTTTATAACAAAAAAGGAAGGGAAGAGGGAGGATGTTACACTCATATCAGGGTTCCAGTTAATTGTTGAATGTCACTTTAATAGCAGTTTGGATAGTCCCACTTCATATTTTTATTCGTTAATCTGTAAATACCAGGTTTAAGTTTTTATTTTTATGCTGATTTTGTGGGATAGCCTAAATGTGATCTTCAGTTTCTCAGATGATTTACTTTTCTTCTTTTGGTAAGACCGATGTTATAATAGCGGTATAGATATCTCATGCATAACACGGGTGTTACGAATATCACTAATATCTCAAATATGTTAATATCTTTGAATACAGATTCTGAAATATCAACCACGATGTCCACTTAAGGCATACTTTATTCTTTCCCCAGTTAAGTGCTCTTTTCAGTAACCCTTTACAAATGTAGCCCAACGAGAGAGGTTATTCTGTCGTGTCAGTATCCTCTCGACTAAGAAAGCGGCAACGTGGAAAACCGAAGCGCGACCGGAGCCCGCTCTGCCCCGGAGCCCTCCGGTGGCGCAGGGCTGGGAGAGGACGGCGTGGCAGCGGTGACATCCTGCTCCTTGCGTTGCACTTCCTGTGTCCTGCTGATGGGCTTTTCTAGGTATTAAAGATAAAGCACCAGCACTTGAACTCATTTTCCTTTTTTTTTTTTTTTTTTTTTGATCAGCGTTTTGGAAAGCTTGATTTCCATGGGGTTACCACAATGGTGCATCTGCTAGCCAGAGTGGCATGCCTGCTCTGCTGCCTATCAAGCTTGTAGCTGCCAAAACTGTGTGCCAATTCTTCTCGTGGAGGAGTCACAGCTGAGGTGATTTTTAGTCCCAGTCTGCTCGTAGGAAATAACAGCAGTATGTCAGGAGACAAGTCCCATATGCGCATCTCTCTCTCCCATACTTAGTTCCGATAGCAGCTCCCGGTACTCAACGGAGATGAAATATAAAAAAAAAAATAAAATAAAAATCTTCACTTGCTGCTTTGCCCTATTTCACATCAGAGCTGTTGCCACCATTACCGTTTTACAGCCTCTTCTGCTACCAATTAAGAAATGATCACCCTAGAGTTTGCCCAGCGTTTCACCCTGTGGGGCTTTTAACCCTGGGCCGCGGGAGCTGGAGTTCTGTTTGGACGCAGTTGACCAGGCTGTTAAAGAGCTACTCTTACCTAATTGAAAAATGCTGCATGTGTTTTTCTTCTTCCCCTTTCCTTAGGTGGTGGTGGAAAAGGCGACACTTTAAGATAAGCTTTTGCATATCCTTTTTTATTTTATTTTATTTTATTTTTTTTTAAATGGCAGCACTCGAGGGTACCATCAGCTGTATCCCACGTGCGACACGCGTGTGGGTCGGCGCTGAGCAGCAGCGTTCGCAGGTGTGAGGGAAGGGTGAGGATGGCTTTTCTGACTCGGATGAAGTGGGACTTACTTTAAACAGTATCTAGAAATCAGGTAAATTCCCCCTGCTTACGAGGATATTTACACAGGCTTGGATTTTTTTCGAATTCAGCGGGTTGACAGTGTTGCATTACCGATAGTTGGAGGATTTGCTGGTTCTTGGTCTAATAAATGAAGGCCAGAAATTCTGTAACTGTGGTGTTTGCTCTGTGTTTGAGGAAACTGAGGGGATTAATACGAGGTTTCCACAAAGCCCTTTGAATGTGTATGCATTTCCACATCTGCTTGGACAATGCACTGAAACTTACTGTATTTAGTAGTTTAACCTACTACTGAGAAATGTTTAATGCTTAAATGTCTAATTAAAAAGCATCTTTAGAATGTTGTTGAATGGGAAAGTGTTTTTTCTGCTCTGTCATTTCTTTATATTGTACATGGATTAAATATCTACTCCCTTCTCTTCAGGTTATCGCTATGTAATAAAAGATATATAAATATGTTATTACTTCTTAAATGATAGAACATGCTGTAATACACTTTATATAATTCTATTTTAATGCCAAATAATGCTTGTTTGAATTTTTCTTCCGCTTTTGGTGCCACGTATTTTTCTTTTTTTTTTTTCCCGTTAATATGAGATGGGAGCGAGCTCTTCCTTTCAGTACTTTCTTCAGGTGTTTTCACTAATTACTGGCCGCTGCCTTGGAGCAGGTTTTGACTCTTGGCCGAAGAGTGTCTGAGTAGTAAGGCAGGCGCTGGAGATGCTGGCGGTGCCCTTGTCCCGTCCCTTCCCACTGCTCAGCTTTTTGTGCTTGCTTAAAAAGCTGCATCAGTGGAGGAATGGTTTTTAAAAGTGAAAGGATGCGGTTGGTGGAATTTAGAAACGCTTCTGTTCTGATTGCACTTCTCGTTATTACCAGAAATCCTCCGGTTTCGTTCGTCACTTGGGGATTTACTCAGGCATTCTGTTTCTTTTTATTGGACTCCCCAGTCGTGGATTTCTTCCTTTCTATTTTTCTGTTGGCAAATTCACCTCTTCATGGTCTGCGTAGCTTTAAGCCGAGTCCTTCGCTGCTCAGAATCTCGCCGCTTTGGTTTTATTTCCTGCAGAGAAAGAGGCAACGCTGCTGTTCTTCGGCCTTTGAAGTCTGAAACCTTCTCATGAAGTGGCCCCAGAGGAATTAACCCCCCACCTTTTTGCTTGCACGAAAGTTTGCGTCATCCTGGTACTTGTTTGCAAACAGTTATTGGGCAAACTTAAGTGCCCCGTGTGTCAGATGTATGAATGCAAACTGTTCATCGTCCATTTCTTGTGGCGCAGCAGCATCAGGTACTTCATAACCTTTAGCACTTGTGCAAACACACTGAAATATGGCTCTCTAAGGCAAATATCACATAAATAGTTTTAAATACAACGCTCTCAAGGTCTGCGCCCCAGTAAAAGGCATTTCTGTCTCTACGCCTTTTTTCTCATACTATGAAAAAACCCTGGAGCTGACGCTGCAGTATGATTGCCCCGAGTGTTACTGCAGGTCGGAAGCGGCAGCACCTTTTCCAGATGTCTAACTTGATCCTGCGGAGCCGGAGGAACTGCGTATCCAGACCTATGCTGTGTGTGTGCGGTACCCTGCGTGCGGGCAGAGCGAATCCAGGGAGGAGAGCGGGATCGCCAACCTGGACTGGGCTGCATCTGGTTTGTGACAAATTCAGAAGTCAGTTGAATGTGGGATTTTGGGAGCCAGCGGCATGTTCATAGAATCATAGGGTTGGAGGGGACCTCTGGAGATCATCCTGTCCAACCCCCTGCCAGAGCAGGGTCACCCAGAGCAGGTG
>VWZL01006098.1:329959-350409 GCA_013396915.1 Stercorarius parasiticus | reverse complement strand
GCGCACCCTCGCCCCAGCCCTCGGGGCCCGGGGAGCCGGTGGGGGGGTCGGAGGGAGCGTGGGGACGGGGGCAGTGGCAGGTGACCCCAGAGCGGAGGACGTCTGCTGGTAAGTCTGGCCGTGCCCACGCAGGCGCCGGCTCTCGGAGCTGGATGGAGGGATGCGGAGCACCCCGCCGGCATCGGTGGGAGCGGCGGCACACGGTGCCGGCCCNGCTGAGCGGCCTCGGCCGTGCCATGCCACGGCTGCTGGGCCGGGTGACGGTGCGTGACCCCCCCGCCCCTCGTGCTTGTCTTGGCAGGTGGGTGGGATACCAGTACCCTGGCTACCGGGGCTACCAGTACCTGTTTGAAAAGGGGGACTACAAGGACAGCTCAGATTTCGGCGCCCAGCACCCCCAGATCCAGTCGGTCAGGCGCATCCGGGACATGCAGTGGCACCAGCGCGGCGCTTACCACCCCACCAACTAGAGCCCCCGGCCCACGCCGGGGCATGGGGAGCGGAGCAAGCTTTCCCCTGGCCGCTGCTGCCCCCCCCGCGGCCTCGCCTCCCGTCTCCCCCCGTGTGATGCAAGCCACTGCCGAAGCAATTGAATAAAGCTTGGAGTTTCAAAGTCCCGGCTCTGGCCCCTTCATTCCTGGGGGGCGCGGGGGGATCTCACCAACGGGATGTCTGTCCTGACCCTGTGCTCCTGGGTGGGGAGGAGGGGCTGTACTCCCAATGTCCCGGTGCTGCCCGCATCCCACCCACTCATCACCAGCGGCATCGCCGTGGTCACCAGCCGGCACTGGTAGACCACCAAACTGGCCGGAGGGAGGTGAGCTGGGGGTCCAGCAGGAGGGACGGGAGCTGCTCACCTCCTCCGCAGCCAGCACCCCTGGGGGGGTCCAGCATGACCATGAGGGCTGCAGGGCTCAGCCGTGTCCTGGGGGGCATGGAAAAGGGTGAGCGGCTCGTCGGCAGCCACGCAAGAGTATCCCCAAAATGCCGCGGTGCTGGGGGGGTTTGCCCTCCCGGCCAGGATGCCTCCACGCCAAATAATCGTAAGATGAGACAAACGAAGCTGCCAAACACCTGCTCCTGCAGAGGAACAGCAGCCACCCCCTGCCCGGGGGGTCTCGGCGGGGGGGTGGAGGTGGCGATGGAGGCTGCTGGGCTGGCCCCGTCCCCTCCGCCGGCAGGACGCAGCGGTGGCAGTGGCTGTGTGTCACTGCGGCTTGGTGGTGCGGGGTGGCTGCGGGGTTCGGGGCGCTGAACAGGTCGGGGGGCTGCTTCCCAGAATCACAGAATCCCAGGCTGGCAGGGGTTGGAAGGGACCTCTGGAGATCATCCCGTCCCACCCCCTGCCAGAGCAGGGTCACCCAGAGCAGGCGGCACAGGAACGCGTCCAGGCGGGTTTGGAATGTCTCCAGAGACGGAGACTCCCCCACCTCTCTGGGCAGCCTGTGCCAGGGCTCTGCCACCCGCACAGTGAAGAAGTTCCTCCTCATGTTTAGGTGGAACTTCCTATGCTCCAGTTTGTGCCCGTTACCCCTTGTCCTGTCCCTGGGCACCACTGAAAAGAGCCTGGCCCCATCCTCCTGACACCCCCCCTTTAAGTATATATAAGCGTTGATAAGGTCCCCCCTCAGCCATCTTTTTTCCAGGCTAAAAAGACCCAAATCCCTGAGCCGTTCTTCATAAGGGAGGTGTTCCGGTCCCCTCATCACCTTGGTAGCCATCCCCAGTGATGGGTGGCTGATGGGACACCCTGGCAAACTCCGCGCTGGTTCCTCTCCCGTGCACCGCAGCTCACGGGGAGCAGGGACCTGCCCGCGGCTGCTCCGCTGCAGCGTTTTGGCGTGAACACCAGCAAAACTGGGAATCGCAAGGAGACGGGGATGCGCCGCCCTTCTCCCCATCGCCTCCCACGCGCGACCACCCCGCCGGACGGCGTTTTGCCCCCTGAATCCTCCGTGTTTCAGAGCCTTTTCCGCTGCGCTCAGGATGACGGAGCCCGGCATAAATCACCGCTTTGGCAAGGCCCAGCTCCACCGGGCGATGATCTGAATTAATCATTTGCCAAATGTTGCTGCGAAATGTCAGCTCCACGGCGAGTCGTGCTTTGGCAGCGCGCTGCCGCGTCGCCTCGACCGAGCCGCTTCCCGGCGAAAATCTCTGCGTTTCCCTCGACGGGGAAAATTCAGAATGATCCCAGACCCGAAAATTTCTCGTGAAAAGTGGGGGTTTAATGGAAGTAGCGACGTGCACCCTCCTGTGCTGCTGATGGGCGAGTTCTGCCTCACCTGGGCACCCGGCCGTGAGTCGTTAGTGGGAAACGGCATCTTCTGGGGGTGCAAACTGGTGAAGTCAGCAGCGAGGTGGAGAGCGGAGACCTGAGGTCCCTGCAGCCAGGGAGCGGGGCAGCCCCCTCGGGGACCGCAGAGCCCGGCTGTGAGCAGTGAGGGGGTCCCGGGGGGAAAAGAACTGAAAGCAGAAGAGGAAAATGTGAATGAGCCGAGAGGCGGCTCATCTGGGGCTCGTCAGGGGAATTTCCTCATCTGGAGGCTGGTTGCACTCAGGTGGGTGCCCTCAGGTCGGCCCGATGCAGCTTCAGCTCTGCTGGGGTGGGTTTTTCCACTCTCTGACCCCAGGCTGCTCCCCCGGGGCGCTGGGGGCCACCACGCTGCCCCAGGTGCCCACGGCAAGGGGACTCAGTGATGCTTCGACCCCCACCCCAGGGTCCTGGCCGGTGCCATCACCTCCCCAGGATGGGGCTCCTCGTGGCTGGCCATGAGCTTTCGTGGCGGAGATGGGAGGAAACAGAGCGGCCGCGGCACGAGCAGGACCTGACCCCCAGGTGGGTGCTTTGCCCCGGCGGGTGGGTGCACCCCGCTTGCCGTGGGGCGATGGCAGCGCACCGGAGCGGGAGGTTTCTGCAGGGGATCGCGTAGGAGGAGACATGTTTTCCTGACCGAGCGAGGGCTTCTGTTATGCTGCTCCTGTTCTGGCTCGGTTGCTCGCTGGTAACCGCATCCCCAAAACCTGCCCCCGCTGAAGGAAGTCACATCCCGTCCTGCAAATGGCGCTGCCGGGTGTCACCGTCTTTGGCCGGGCTGGAGAGGTGCTGTGCCAGCACAGAGCACCGCGTTCCCCGCTCCCCGCCATGCCCCCGCTGCCCGCGGAGGGACCCCGAGCTGCAGGGACGGCTGCGGGACTTCATCCCTCCCCGTGCCACCGGGCACTGCGGCTGCCGGCTGGGACTGAGCATGGACACGCTGCTGGCAGGTCCCCAGCTCTCCTCCCAGGGGGGGAGAGGTGTTATTCCCTGGTCAGGCTCCCAGCATCACTGCTGTTCCTGGCTGCTACGGGTAGGGATAGCTCCGGAGAGAGCCACTTCCCCATCTGGCTGCGTTTTTAAGCAGACACGGATAACAAATGTGAAACCATCTGCCCAGGCAACCCCGGGCAGGGTGGGTGGATCTCCCAGTCTTCCCAGAGGCAGGGTCTGGGCGGAGAGAGGCAAAGAGCCGGGTCTGGTCTGGGGAGGGCGAGCAGAGAGGGGGAGCGGTGGCAGCCCGTGTCCCTGCGGTCCCCAGGCCCCGGGGCAGAGCGGGTCCGGTGTCACCCTGTGCCAAACACTGAGGCGGGAGCTGTCAGATGTTGGGACCCGATGGGGCTCTGGCTGCCACCCAGTTTGCCCAGCGGCTGCCGGCAGCGCTCGGGAGGTGATGGCGTGAACAACCGCTGCACCCTCTGCCACCGTCCCCGGCCGGGGGGCAGAGGACAGGGCATCCCACGAGCACCTGCCCTGGCACGGGGTGGCTGCGCCGTGGGAGCAGGGAAAGCCGGGGTTCAGCTCTCGGGGAGCAATGCCGAGGCACCTCCTCCGAGCTCCTCTCACGGGGTTCATTTTTCAACCCGTTATGGCTTTCCCAGAGGTTTGGACCCGCCACCCGGGAGCGTGGGGCTAGAGACGGCAGCGTGGGCTGCTCGCCCCGGCTCCGTGTCCTCCTCTGGGATGTTTCCTCCTTCCACGTCCCCTTCTCCTTTCGGAGAAACTGCAGAAATGGCAGGACCTGTGGGGGGAGCAGAAATGGGAGGTTCGGAGGCTGTTTGCGGAGCAGCGAGAGCCACTGATCGGCACGTGAGGCTGCGCTGAGCTGCTGAGGAGCCAGGGCCGGGTTTGAGGGTGAAGGCGATTCATCGGCACGAGAAACCTCCTTGGCTTTTGNGCCATCTGGCACGCTGCTATCCTGCCGCTCACCCCCCTTACCCCCGGCCACAGCGACCCGGTGTCCCCGGCCACCCCAAGCTGTGTCTCTTGGACATTGTCCCTCCCCGCTGCGCCCCCCCCCCGGGCCTCGCTGTGGTGGGAGGGGGGGAGGAACAGCGGGCGCCGTCAGCGGCGGTGGCTGGTGATATTTCAGCAGTCCCACGGCTCTGCCGGCGGGTGGGTGGTTTTGCTGTCATGCCAATAGACGGGAGAGCTAAAGCTGTTCTCCAGACTGGCCAAGTATTTTATTTTTTTCTCCTCCCAGCAAATACTGGCTCAAACCCCACTGCCACCAGCCCCGCCGGGTTTCAGCCCCCTTCGGGGGGCCGTTCC
Organism: Stercorarius parasiticus; assembly: GCA_013396915.1. NCBI lineage: Eukaryota > Metazoa > Chordata > Aves > Charadriiformes > Stercorariidae > Stercorarius > Stercorarius parasiticus. Next base: position 345,821 of record VWZL01006098.1, on the reverse strand, counting down.
CGCCGATGCCCGCGGTGGCTGGGGGACGTTCGGTGCTTGCGGGAGCTGCAGGTGCCACCGGGCGGTGGGGACCCCCTGGGACCCTCTGCAGGTTTGTCCCCCCCAGCAAACGCCGGCAGCCTGGGATGTGCCCCCCTGGGGAAGGGGAGCTGCCTGCAGGGGAAAACACCGCAGCGATTTGCCACGGAGTAATTAACGCAAGAATAAAAATAATGCAAAACACTGGCCAAATCGCACCTGAGACTTAGGTGCCTTTTCCTCCCTACTTTATTTTTCAACTTGAGCATCGGCCGTTGTCTGTCCGTGGAACGTGCCGTCATGGGGGACCGTGTCGGATGCGGAATGGACTGGCGACGGGGAAGCAAATGGGATGAAATGAGACGAAAAAGCGCCCGTGTGCTCCCGCTGGCTTCCCTTTGCCTTCCCACCGAGCCCAGCGGGGGCAGCGGGGCAAATCCCCCTTCCCGCGCAGGGTGCCGAGGCCCTGGGAGACGCGCCAAGGTCGGGGAAATAATTGGCTGAAAAAACAAGAGTCTTGAAAAATATGAAATGTTTATTCTTAGTCATAGTGGGGGGAAGTTTTTGTCTTATCTGCAAGCCTGGGTGCTTTGGGTATTGGTTGCGCCTTGCCAACTGTTAGGGGTTTACTGCGGGTTTCACAGATTTTTGTCCTTTGAGAATTATTGTTGTTGTTGTGTTTAGTTCTCCAGCTTCTGGAGCCATGTGATTACATGAGATTCTCAGCTCAGATTTTTATTTTTTTTTCTTTAAATTAAATTGAGCCTCCAGCCCCACGTTTGTGCATACACGCGCACCGTAGCCACAAATACTCAAGGCTTAAGAACGGAAAGGAAAAATAAGCAGGAACCCAGCATATATTATTAAAGTCTTGCGGTTTTCAGGGCAGATTTGTGATTTATCAATGCTCAGCTGTGGCGTGTAGAGTAGGAAAGTAATCTCACCTCTGATTAATGCCAAAGCTGGGAGGAGAGTGAAATAACCCGGCGTTATTTCTCCAGCTGAGAAGAGGGACGCCGGGCTCCCGCTGTCCCCGGGGCTCTGATGCTGAGCTCCCAACAGCTGCTGCTGCCCTGTTTTCCCATTCTTCTGATCAGAGAAAACACCTGGGGAGAAAAAGCAGCTGCTGTGAGCGAGGGGACCTGCTGCGTGGTGGGTCCCTGACGGCGGCCGGGAGGATGGAGGGGCTGGGGGACGCACACCGGGTGCTGGCACTGTGCCGCATAGTGAACAGAACGTCCCTCCTCGGTTTGTCTTTACAAAATCCCCGCTCACAGTGAAAAATTTTTAATGCTGGTATGCGAAGGGGGGTGTGGGGGTCAAGTGGCTTTTTTTTTTTTTTTTTCCCCATTTCAGGCTCTGAATGCTGCAGCCAAGCCAGAGGATTAGAAGTGGAGAAGGGAATAAGCCGGGACTGATGGCTGCTGGATGCCGGCTCAGGACCCGTTAGCATCCCTGGAGCGGTGCCAGCCCGGAGTACGGCTTCTCCCGCCCGACGGGGGGCCGTGAGGGTCAGCGGGGGAGATCTCTTGTATTTATAGGCAGGGGTAATACCAACTCCTGTCCGGCAAGCGGTGAGACAAATGCATCTTGATGACCTCGTGGTACCTGGGGCTCTGCCCTGTGCCGCCGGGAGCAGATGACCGGAGCTGATGGATGCTCTTGTCCAGAACGCCAGGCTCCCATTTGCCTTCCTGCTGCTTGGTTTTTGTTCCTAACGTTAGTGCAATGAGGGAGGAAAAAGGAAGGAAAGAAAGCTTTACAGCTTCCTAGGCTTCTCTCAGCAAGTAAAACTCCTGTCCAGCTGAAATGCTAATTAAGAAACATCACTTCTTCAAAGGCCAGAATTGGAAACAGCCACATGGAGACATAATGGGATTAAAATGTATCAGGGGATTAGAGCAGCAGTTAGGACTCAGCGACGCTGCTCCTGCCCCGTGTACCACACTCAGTCGCTCAGTGTGTTTTTCCCAACGCTTGATTATGAAACGCCCAGGACAAAACCGAAAGGCTTTAATAATACGAAAAGCCAAAGGTCTCCCCTGGGAAACAGCGAGTCGGCTGCAGCCCAGGGCGAGGAGCCTCCTGTGCACGGCTGCAGCGCCCAGCCCCGACCCCCAGTGCCGTACCCTGCCGTGGGACGGGGCTGTGCGTCGAACGGCCTTACCCAAACGCATCAGGAAAGAAGAAAATGTTGGTTTTTCCCTCCGGGAAAGTGGTCAGGGCAGCCCCCATCGCTTCCTCGTCCCGCCTCAGCCGGCAATTAAACCCCGTCGATGGCCAGCAGAGGCGGCGTGACCCATCCGTTGCACCCACGCGCCCGACCTGGTGTCAGCGCTGCCGCCTGCGTGCAGAAACCAGCGGCTCGAGGTGGGTAATTGGGATAGCAGCAGCCAGCGCCGTTGTATAATTTGAGGCCATAAAAACCCGCGGCGGGGGGTCTCTCGCTTTCAATGTCACCGCGGAAAGGCAAAGGAACTATTTTCAGTGATGTAAACTCCTGGGCAGCAGAAGTGCCAATTAGGAAACATCTGTTCCTCATAGTCCAGGCAGACTACGAGCTAGCACATGGCAACATAATGGGATTAAAATATATCACCGGATTATGTTGGTGCTGCAAAGATCAGCTGCTGGGGTTGTTCTTATGAAACCGGGGAAAAAAAGGAAAAACAAATTTCTCTCTTCAGGACGGTCATAACCTCTCTTTTATTATTTTTTCCCCTCTTTTTTCTTCTTTCTTAATTTGTGCCTTACGTAACGTGCAGGAGCTGGTGCCATACCTTTACTCTGTACGCTTCGCTTAATCTAAAAAGACAGGCTGTGCTGGGCTGAGTTTAAGCAATTTTAGATGAAACGGCCACGTGAGCAGCTGGTCCCCCCCGGCCCCTGGGAGCCGCCTGCGCGGTGGGAGGCTGCAGCCCCTGAGAAATGGCTTTACCTGGGGGGACGAAACGGTGGCTGTGGCCTCTGCCAGCTCTGTGCAGCCCCTGCTGCCGCTGGTGGGTCTGGAAGGTGTGGAATGAGCAGGATTCGGTCCCTGGGGCAGGGTGATGCCTTCTGCAAGGGGCAGGAGTCAAGCAGCGGTGGGAGGCTCGTGTCTGCGAGCATCCCCGGGGTGCGAGAGGCTCTTCCCCTCGGGCTTTGTCCTTTGCTTGTAACATTTGCCCCGTAGAAAAAACACTGGGCGAAGCATTAAGAAGGAGAAAATTCAAGGCAGAGAGAGAAAGACGATCTGAGCAAGACAGAAACCGGCATTGCGTCCCATGCCCCCCAGCTCGCAGCAGTCAGCCCACCTGCCCCATCCTGCACGCGGGGCTCCCCCACCACTGGGACCCCGAAGGCGGCTCGCATGGTTCGGGGCTCCCCATCCCTCCCGCACCTCGGCCGACCCACCACCAAAGGGTTTTGCGCAGCACCCAGCAGCGATTTCCAGCCATCAGACGCTGCGAACGCGGCAGACAATAGGGACATTCTTCAGAAAACCATACAAATAACACAGAAAGGCGCACACACTATTTTGGGATGCTCATATGCTCTAAGGCAAATGTCATTTATATGTAACATCCATTTAGGGAGCCGAGTAATGAAGTCGTGCATCATAAGGAGGGAACCGCTCGCTTAGCAACCTTCCCATCGCATGACGTCTTCCCTCTGCAGGACGGGATTGCTCCTTCGACAGCCAGGAGAACAAAATGCTGCTTGCAGCTGCCGTAAGAGGCATTTTTTAATTGAAAGACACACCAGCCCCCATTAACATCAAATTCTTGATGCAGGCTTGTGCCCCGAGTTAGACCCCAGGCAGGCTTTGTGCTACAAAGGGCAGTTTGGGTCCTGTGAGCTCTGATTTACGCCAGGACATCCGTGCGCTGCTTTCTCGATGGCTTCCTCTGCTCTTCTGTGAGTGGAAAGAAGCCGGGGCACGGTGGGGAGGGGAATGGAGCCCTTTTGTTTCGGGGACCACACGAGAGAGCTGCGATTTCAGTTCCCATCCAGAGCTGCCGAGCGCTGCGATGGCTGGCGGCAAAGGCAGCAGCTTCATTTCGGGGAAGCGCAGCTGTAAAACCCTCCTGGCATTTCGTTCGTGACAAGCAGCTTCGGAGAAGCAGGTTGAAAACCAGCCCCTGGGCTCTGTCTGCTGGTGCTGCTCGTGCCACCGCGGATTTTGGCTGCGACGTGCCACGCGGGGAAGCGAGCGGGCGCAGGGGTGCGCTGGGTGTGCTGGGTGCTCTGAGCGCACTGGGTGTGCTGGGTGCACTGGGTGCTCTGGATGTGCTGGGTGCTCTGGGTGAGCTGGGTGCACTTGATGTACTGGGTGCTCTGGGTGGGCTGGGTACACTGGGTGCTCTGGGTGAGCTGGGTGCGCTGGATGTGCTGGGTGCTCTGGATGCACTGGATGTGCTGGGTCTTCTGGGTGCTCTGGATGTGCTGGGTGCTCTGGGTGAGCTGGGTGCACTGGATGTGCTGGGTGCGCTTGATGTGCTGAGTTAGCTGGGTGCACTGGGTGGTCCTGGTGCACTGGTTGCTCTTGGTGCACGGGATGTGCTGGGTGAGCTGGGTGCTCTGGATGCTCTGGATGTGCTGGGTGCTCTGGGTGAGCTGGGTGCACTGGGTGGTCCTGGTGCACTGGTTGCTCTTGGTGCACTGGATGCACTGGGTGCTCTGGATGCACTGGCTGTGCTGGGTACTCTGGATGCTCTGGGTGCGCTGGGTGCCCTGGATGTACTGAGTGCGCTGGGTGCACTGGGTGCTCTGGATGTGCTGGGAGCACGCTGGCAGCAGGACGGCGGCAGGGAGGGAGAGGACGGAGAGGACGGCTGTATCACATGGCGGGGAGCGTCTGTCCTGGCTCACTCTGAGGTTTCCGGATGATAAGCAATTAAGGGAGAGAGATTTACAGAAGATTAAGTCAGAAGGCAAAGTCCATTATCTGCCGAGATGAGCTCTGAAGGAAGAGGCCGTGCTGAACCGGGACGTAGGGCCTTTTAACTGTTGAAGTCCCTTTTGACACGGACCTGGTACCTGAAGGACAGTGGCATCTCCTTCCTGATGGAAGGATGCCGACACAAGGACCACAACAGGTCCACGCGCTGCCTTTCCCTTGCCCCTTCAATGGCATTTTGGTACCTGAATTATCCCCGATTCTCTCATAACGGCCTGGCTGCACGAGAAACGTGAGCACACGTGACTGCAGCGCTTGCTTTAAGCGCTCTGTACCTGTTGAGCGCAATGCGCCTGCCGCGCTGTCGCTCTCGCACAGCGAAAGCAGCACGAAAGGTGTTACTTGCTGAGTTTGCGATGCATGCGCCTCCACGACGACTCTAACTAACAGCTCGCATTTTTCCTGAGTGTGGTTTAGAGGCATTTAGTCCTTCTCTGCCCAGCCCAAGCAGAAAGGAGCTCGTTGCTCTTAGCGTTTAATCGAAGCAAGGGTCTTTTCTACATCCCATGGTGGTTTGGTTTGCTCTTAGCGCAGTGCACGGTAATGACTGCGTCTTCCAGAGGACAAACTAAATTGTCCTGTAGGAGAGGTGCTTCTTACCGGTGCCACGGGCCAAGCTGAGCTAAAGATGCTAAATCCACGGGAATGCATTTTAGCAGAAAGATGCTTTTGAGGTCACTGACAGTTTATTCACTGCTCTTTTTTGACATGCAAATCTCCCTGTGAAATGTCCCTTTTTTCCTGGGCAGGCTGTTTTTGGGATGCTACAGTTATCTGCCTGGATGTCCTGATGGTCCCCACCCACGGACAGTCCTGCCGCCAACTCCTGTGCACCCCTGGGCAAGGTGGCCTCGGTGGAACCGTGTTTCCTCAGCTGTGAAATGAAGATAATTTGCTGGTGTGCTTTACAAGGGCATGGGGAGGGCAGATTAATTGTTTGACATATGGGGATGGCAGATAGGGTGGGTTATGATCCTGCAAATCCTTCTGCACCCTTGTCATGCACAGTGCAGCGGGAGCCAGCTTCACTCCGCAGCCATTGTGGACCTTGCCTGCGGCGTGGTCCGGGTGGCCATGGACTCGGGTGCCGGCACGAAGGCAGAACCAGTGTCCTGGGGCCAGCAGGGCTGGTGGCTCTGGTGGCCTCACGGCTGGCACGCGAAGGGCAACCTGGTCTCCAGCATCCGTGCACGGGGTGATGGTGCAGCCATCGCTGCCTGCTGGAGGCACCGGCTGCCACATGTACCTTCGGTGTCTGGATTAAACCTGCTACCTAGAGCCTGAAAATCTGCTTAGGGGAAAGCTGACAGAATTCTCTGTGCTGCCAGGACGTGCGCTGCGGAGCCGGGGCAGATCCCTCCCTCCTCTCCTGCTGATCCCAGGCAAGTGCCCGTGAACGGTGCTTTACCCGCAGCTGATCCAGCGGGACGCCCCTTCGCACCATCCCACAGCCGACGAGAGAAAAACCCTCTTAAGGGATGATGTCAGGTGCCTGCAGATGCGCAGTGGATGTCCCCAAAACGGCCAGCGTGTCCACAGCCCCCGGCCGTTCCCCGCAGCAGGGATGTCCCCAGTTGCTTCGCCCCATTAGTCCCTGGGGTGCGGGACCGGAGCCACACTGCAGTTCTTGCTCCCCGCTGGCTCCTTCCCAGTATGGATGATTTCCCGAGCATCCCCTTGCCCTGCCGCCAGCACCAGTCCCTCGCCATCCCTGTGATGAGCTGTGCCCCCTCTTTGCTGGCCCATCAGCCTGCTGGGGCGCTCCTTCCCCTCGCTCCGGGCCAGTCCTGGGGATATTTGCTGCAGAATCAGGAAGTTTTGGGGCAAAGCAGCACACTTGCCCGTGCTGGTGGCTCTCGGGGCCCAGCGGAACTGTGCAGCTCCTCTGGGACCTGGGCGCTACCGACACCCAAGTAAATTGTCACTGTCATCTTCTACCAAACCGGAGAAGGCAGTAATTAAGGCTGCTGAGCACACACTTCTTCCAAAATTACCTCATTTATTCAGAGAATCAGATGCCGCAGTCTTTCATGGCTTCTTGCAAGGCTTGGATCTTGTGGGATGCGAGGGCTATTAATAGGAACCAATCTTTCCCCTTCTTCTCCTCCAGGCTAAAGGGAGAAGAATTCAAACAAGGGCCCCTTTAATGTGATGGAAACGCAAACAAACTCCATGCCATTTTGTTCCCAAGCTGGCAGTGCATTCCTGCCCCTTCACCCCGAGTTTTTGGTGGGGTTTGCCTGCGCGAGGGCTCGATCCGCAGCACCTGGGATGCCCTGGAGCCGGGTGGCTGAGGTGGAGGAGCAGCCCATGGCATCGCTGAGCTGTCACGGGACACGGGAAGCACCAGGTTGGTTCTGTTTTGCAAAGAGAATTGTTTTCTCTCGCTGAAAGAGAGAGCGATGCAGCCAAGTAGAAAAATTAACAGCGTAATGGCTGGCTCAGGCAGAACAGTGAGATTTCCCTTCTGGTTTCCTGAGCAGCCTCGGAGGAAGGACTTTTCCCATGTAGGTTTTAAACACAACGCCCAGGTAAGAGGAAAGGAGGGCTGGGACACAGGCAGTGAGGAGGAGGAGGCTGGGGCAGCCTGGCTTTCCCCCATGTCTTGCTTCCTCCATCCCTGGCCGATGGAGATGACCCTCCTTTCACGCCTCGTTAATCTGTGGGCATGAGGGCCGGTGCTGCAGGCAGAAGGCATCCCTTTCCGCTGGCCAGAAGGCTCCTGCCTCCAGCAAGACATCAGTGGATGAGCAGCAAAGGCAGAAGCCGAGCAGGGCCAAGCAGCAGGGAGATGCTGAGCCCCACGCCTCGGTTCCGCTCTGCCCAGACCAAACCCGAGCTGCCAGGCTGGGGGAAAGGGGACATCCCGACTGCCACGCACGCGTGCTGGCACCGCAGCTCCACACCCCGGTCCTGGGCGAGACGCTGCCGCCTGGCTCTCGGTGCCATGCAGCTCCTGGTGTCACAGCCTGGCAGAGCCCCCCAGCACCGGGTGACGCGCCGGCACAGGGGTGGCTTGTCCACAGGGAACCGCCACGTCGGCTTCTGCCACCGCGAACCTTCCACCCGACACCGCTGTCGTCCGCGGTGACATCAGGTGCCCAAGGGCAGCTTGGAGACCAGACGTGTAATATTGGATTCGGGTGAATGATCAGCCAGGGCAGCAAATGCCAATTTGTGTGCAAATAGACTCTGGGTACAAAAAAGCCAGGGAAGAGAAATAACTAGAAAGCATTTCCCACATAACTAGAATTGTTTCCAAGGAGCATATTTTGAAGGTTTTCTAGCAGGCTGGCTTGGCTGGCTCGTCGCAGGCAGCCTCGCTGGCACTCCGGGGGAATTTCGGGAACCAGCCCCACACCCTCCGGCTCCCAACCTGCTCCCGCCATGCTGCGGCGTTTGGCATCGCCCCGCGGCTACCGCTAGCCCCAGCGAGCCCCGTGCCCTCCCACCGCCTGCCGCAGGTAACGCTGTCCTTCTGATAGACTCCGGCAGCAAAACCGCCCCGGCAATGAGGGCTTTTTTTATTTTCTGCACTACACCATTTACCTTCCACAAGACGTTGTGACAGAATCCGAATTACCTCGCGCCATTTCAATATCCACGCAGTTGTCGGTTTTCCTCCTTCCATCCCTCAAAATTTATAGCTAAATTAGTCAATTATTGATTATTTTTTTGTGTGTTTTCCTTTATCAAGTTACATTCAAGCCAGACCGTGGAACAGCGAATGCTCAATGGTTCCCTCTTGACATCTGTTTGTCTAATCAGTCTGTACAGGGAAAACGCTTCTTTAATGCCAGCTGATATTAGCTCTCCTGTAGAGTGCTGAAGGGGGACTCTTTTTGGGGCTTTAAGACATTTGCTGCTACAGTCCTCGTTGGGTTTATTTGCTTTAAAGCGTAACAACATGCTCTGTTGTTTTTTAAATCGGGGAGATCTTGAAGAGGGGTCAGTTCTGAGCTGGGCAAAGGATGGCAGGAGTGGAGGAACCCAAGGAGGGGGGGTTCTTCTACAACCCCAGGATGAAAGGGGTGGTGGGTGTCTGCGGGGGTCGCTGCCCCACCTCTAACCCCAGGGACAGGGCTGCAAGGAGCCTCTCCAGCAAGATCTGAGCGAGATGCTCTTGCAGAGGAGCACAGGGTGGGTGCGAGAGGCACCAGGTGATGCTGCTTAAGGAGCGGAAATCAGGGCTGGGGATTAATCCAGATCCCTGGGTCAGCCTTCCTCCTGATGCAGGAGGTTCAGTACCACCAGTGTTTTTCCTGTGCCTCAGCTGGTTACCCAGGGCTGGGCTGGTTTCGGCACCTCTGCACAGGGGATGCTGCTCCCGAACTTTTTAAGCTTGCACTGGTCAGGTCAGGGGCATGCTGGCTTTTTTTTCAGACGTGGACATGGTGGGGAAGAAAGTCTCTTCATGAGTTGGAACTGCTTAAATTTGACCACTTTGTATTCAGCCATTTTTCAAAATGTCTTAATAATGCAGGAATTCCTGCAGGTGACAATTTATTCATGCTTCAGCAGCCCAGAAAGCCAATTGTATCCTGGGCTGCTTCAGGAGAAGCGTGGCCAGCAGGTCGAGGGAGGTGATTCTCCCCCTCTACTCCACTCTCGTGAGACCCCACCTGGAGTAGCGCGTCCAGTTCTGGAGCCCCTACTACAGGAGAGATATGGACGTGCTGGAACATGTCCAGAGAAGGGCCACGAGGATGATCTGAGGGCTGGAGCACCTCTCCTATGAGGACAGACTGAGAGAGTTGGGGTTGTTCGGTCTGGAGGAAAGAAGGCTCTGAGGAGACCTTATAGTGGCCTACCAGTATCTTAAGGGGGCCTACAAGAAGGCTGGTGAGGGACTTTTTAGGATGTCGGGTAACGGTAGGACTAGAAGGAATGGATTAAAACTAGAGATGGGTCGATTCAGACTGGACGTTAGGAAGAAGTTCTTCACCATGAGGGTGGTGAGACACTGCAACAGGTTGCCCAGAGAGGTGGTGGAAGCCCCATCCCTGGAAGTTTTGAAGGCCAGGCTGGATGGGGCTTTGAGCAACCTGGTCTTGTGGGGGGTGTCCCTGCCCATGGCAGGGGGGTTGGAACTAGATGATCTTTGAGGTCCCTTCCAACCCTAACAATTCTATGATTTATAGAAAGTTCATTTTTAAATCACTGCGTAGAGTAAAAGAGGGCTGAAAGCTCAACTCGTGTCTCTTACCTCTCACCAGCCCTGAGTTGCCCACTAGCTGACAGTGGGATTGGAATATTTTTATTATCCAAAATGAAGAAATCACTCATGTACATAACTGTAGACATGCAGATTAACTTTGTGAAATTAATTGTTTAAGGTTTCAACAGTTAACACTTGAGCTGTAAGGTGTAGGTGATTCGACCCGATAGCCTCAGCCAAATGTCCAGAGGAAGGGCTCAATGCACAATGATGGGGAAGAGAAATGTCATCTGTATGAGCAGACCTGAAAACACCATTTCTGTGAGTAAACCCCGAAGTAAAATTCTTCCTTTGGCCAGACACCCCCAAATCAACAGGCCAAGGTGCCCCTCAGGGGCTTCCAGCTCCTAATAGCTCCTGCGAAGAGCAGGCAGGATTTCAGCTGGCTTCCATTAAACTGGGAGAGAGGGTGGAACCCACTGGGATGCCTCTTGGTTTTGGGTTGCTTTATGACTTTGCCTGACATCCACAGCGTGTTAAAAGATTTGTAGGGCTCCAGGTACGTCCTGGCCCTCCCCAGCTTGTGATACAGGCTGGTACATAAACCATCGGAGCAGCAGCCCCTCTGCAATGGGGCATTTGGACTCAGTCACAAAATAGATGTTCACTATTGCTATTAATGACCATTAACGGCTATTAAAGAGAGAAAAACTGCCAAAGTGTCAGCCCAGCTGATGGGTAAAGGCACCAGCTCACTGAGACCAGGCAGGCTGGGAATACAGAACACAAATGTGCTACAAATGCACTACCAGGAAAAAAGTGCCCAAGGTCGTGGTGGGTTGCACGCCAGCAGGATCCCCATTGTGGCATTTTGCAGTTGTCCTATTCTGGTTCAAAAGCCAGGATCCCCATTTATGACAGATGCAGACTGGAATATTGTCTTGCAGCCCAGACGGTGCATGACATTAGTAGCTGTTCGCCTGCTACAGAAGAGGATTATTACTAGAATTAGTGCTGATGTACATGGACCATTCTTCTGGGGAGGGGAAAAAAAAAAAGGAATTTGCAGAGGATCCTTTCTGGCTTCTTTTAATTTCCCACTGAACGGGCAGCACAACAAATCAGAGTGGTTGTCACTGGTGTCCAGCTGTGCCCTGGGGTAAGGGCGCTGCCGAACCCCCAGCAGGATACGTGCCGTGCTGGATGCTTGGATCGGTGCGTGCGGCTTGGCAGCACCAGAGATGGGCGCTGCCATTTCGGAAGATATTTTTTTCTTCCTGCAGCCTCACTTCATAATTTGGGCAAGCACGACGTGTTTTTTTTTTTTCCAGTCCAGTATTGCCCAGAAGCCACTTGCAAGAACTGAAAGCCCCCTGGGGTGGAGCGTGGGCAGGATGGATCCCTGCATTGCTCATTGAACACACAGGCTGATGGCAATCCCACGAAAATCAGGCTGGAGGCTCCCACGGATGCTGAGATGAGTTGGATCAAGCCAGTAAATCCAGCAGAGTTGGATCAAGCCAGTAAACCCATGCGTTGGATCAAGCCAGTAAACCCATCATAAGCCATCAGCTCCTGGACCAGGGTGTTCTTCGCCTTTGGGGAGCGAGCCCGGTTAAACCAGAGCAGCAGGAGGTCCAGGTATTTGGGGTGCCATCAGTATTGGCCCCACCAAAGCCAATGTAGCCACATAAATCAACATCTGCCCAGGATGTGGGCCCCAGTTTCTATGAGATGATCCGTACTGGAGAATGTCCTGCGTGGCTGGCAATTGAATTAGCGAGGGGCCAGAAGAATGCATTCTGATGTTGCCATCGTCTGAATTAGATTCGCCTATTTCTTCACAATCTATTTTGATAAAAAAAAACAAAACAAAACAAAACAAAACAAACTGCTGAAATCATTTCAGTCAATTTCAAAGGGACACATATTTCCTCCTGGAGGATTAAGCCAAGCCAGGAGCCCAGCCAGGCGCTGCCGCTGCGCGGAGCAGAGAGGAGGAGATTTCCTGCTGTCCTCAGCGCAGCCTCTGTGACCCGCTCCCCCTGCGACGGACCATGAGACTCTTCGAAATTGCCCCCGTGGGACCAAGTTTAAAAAATCGCAGGAGACTCCGTGAGCACACCTGGGGCACATCTGCCCCGCTCTCGGGCAGCCGTGGAGAAAATAGCAGCCTGGGCTAAGGAACCGGTAGCCTGGTAAGGCACGGGCTGAGGAAGGAGAGAGACAGCAAACAGGACATTTTTATGTGGCACGTCAGTTTAAGCAAATGTGGAGAGGAAAAGGTCTGAAAAATATTTTTATTATAGTGGTGAGAGAAATGGTGTGAAGCAATCGCAAACGGAAGGACCCATACCTCTCATGCCGGTGTTTTCCCATGCAAGATTTAAGACGTTGCATGACTTCCAACTCTGCTCTTATCTCTGTCCCCAGAGGACATTATAATTACTAGTCAGACTGTTCAAATACAAATGTTTGATGGCAAATAATATTTTTTGAGAATTTAATTGCCATTTGTTTCCTAATTAAAACTTAGCCTCATCATGTCAGCTAGTTCCAAAAAGGAATGTACGAAAAACTACATTGAGTGCTTTACCCATCGGAGGCGGTCGAAGTACCTTCGTTAAGAGGATCCAGGAGAAAGCTGGATGAATTTGTAGAGCGTTTCTCCCGGAGGCCAGAGCTGCAGTGCTCGTTCCCCTCCTGAGATCCAGCGCGCCTAATGCAACAGCACTGCGAAGGCAGAGGCCGCCTTCTGCAAAAATTGCCCCTTCTGGAATAGTCAGTGAATAAAAGCAGCGGCAGAAATGGCCATTAATTACTCCATTTGTTTTCCACATTGCCTCTCGCTGCTTATTAGCGTAGCATTAAGGAGATGGGATGTGACTTCAGTCCCAGTGCGGGCGCTGCAGAGGAATGCCCGTGTGCGGGGTCTGGATGTGCCTCCTGCCCGGCTCCGCACCCTGCGGGTGGGCAGAGGGGACAAAGCCACCCCGCGCATCCCAGAAGCACAACAGCCTGTTTCCTTGGGACTAAAAACATCCTTCTCCGCCGTGTCCCGCACGGCTGAGCACAGGAGCGGTGACTCTGCACCTTCCTGCCTCTGCTGGAGGGCAAGATTGGGAAAAACGCAGCAGACTGCCTAATTTTTACTAAGAATAGTTTGCATTCATTTATCTCTTCCTCTCCTCCGGGCACTTTACCGTTGCTTACTAATGAATCCTCACACAACCTCATTAAGCAGGAGCCGCTGCTCCTGTGCTTCACCTCCAGGTAACCCCGCGGTCGGAAGCTGATTTCAAACACTGTGGCGCTCCCTCGGTGGAGGCGGCGTGGGGAAGGGACTTCTGCCCTCTCCCTTTAGCCAAGCACGCCGTCACACCCCAGGTAATACCGCCAAAAGTCGGGGAAGCAGCAAAGTTAACCTTTCTGCTTGGCTACTAGACAAACAAGCCACAGAGAGTCGGATCCCATCGGGATCCGTCACCAATATGTATATTATGCTCTCCCAACGCTGCTGAGGAGGAGCAAGGAACACAGCAGATTTTTGGCTGTTGGGTTTGCTCGCTCTGTAGACAGCAGCATCCCGTGGTGGGAACTAAGGTAAACACTGCTTAATGCTCTTTATCTCAAACTATGTGCATTTCTGGTGGTATATCAGAAATATTTTTAAAAAAATAGCATTTAATAATCTTCTGTGTGAACATTCCCCTCAAGAGGCATATTGCTAGCGTTTAGCCATGCATAGCAGCAGAGATCTTATTTGTTGTCAGATAAAAAATAAATTTGTTATCAAATAACCTGCCAAAGGTTCGAGGGCAGCAGGACGAATATGCCTCCGTCCTGATGTGCCGTTTTGCACCATTATTTTTGCACCATTTTGATGGGACGGCGTTAGGATAGGGCCCACACCAGTAAATCTACTTCAGACTCGCTGCTCTCTGTAGTATCATCTGTCATCCCGCGAAGCAGAGCGGTGCAAAATTAAACATTTAAATCTTACACAGATGGTAGGAGAAACTCGCTCCTCGGAAGGAAGGAGCAGCAAGAGAGGAGGCAGGGTTTCTTGGCGCTGCGATGGATGCAGGCAAGACCCTGCGCTCCAGCCCAGACAGGCCTCGAGACACGTCTAAATTGATTGAACAGTATCAGTCAGCATCCACTGAAATGCCAGGAGATACTTAAGTGCATTCAGAGCGTGTGTGAGTGGATCATCTTCTGACCTCTGCTAACCCCGGCATCGATTAATTCAGGGTTTTCTTTACCTAGGGGAATACACACACACAGAGCACTGTTTATAAACACCCACAAATACTACACACAAACGCTGAAACCAACACACAAGGCATAAAACAACGCACACGCACAAAAAAAAAAGCAAACCCCACCTGGAATACACACAAACACTAAACATGGGATACAGCCAAATGGTAAGAAAAGCTGCCGACTTGCACCCGGGGAATGGAGCTTTTCTGCCAAGGGATGCGCGGGGGCGGCTGCAGGGTTGTGCCACCACCTCCCCCCTGCGCCGCGAATGCGCTTTTTTAAATAAATGGTGAAGAGAACACCTTTTGTTATAACCCACCGCTGTTTTGGTTCCAGCTGCTGGCACCACACCAGCCGGCACCAATGGAAACGCAAGGGCAGAAAGAAGTTGTTTCTTAACTGGGTTTTTCTATTAGCCATCCCCTAGAAACTGCCACCAAGAATGCCCCTGAAGCGTACGTTACACGGAATAAAAAGGAGAGCGTTATGAATCCTAAGTGGCATTTTTGGGGCCGTTATTACTATCACCATCACTGTGAAGTCATTTAAATATTTTAGGAAATGAAAGGGCCTTCTTCGGCGAGGCAGTGCATGGCTGTATGTGCCGGTTCGGCTCCACACACAGCAACGGGCGCCGGTTTAAATTAACATTTTCAACAAAAAGCGGGTTCTCAGACGGTTCATAATGAGCCGCACGGTGAAATCCTCCCAGCTGTATGCTCTACCTACCTTTAATCAGATCATTAACTTTCACAAAGATGTAGGAAGGAGGAGTGGCGGCGCTTGAAAAGAGCTCAAAACAAGCTGAGTTTTAAACTTCAGACTTGTCATTGACTTAGCCTTTCATTGAGCCAATTATTTATGACATATTTGACGAAATTCAGGGAAGAGAGAAGCTGCAATCTGCATATCTGCTTGGCTGCGGCAGAGCTACTACTACGGCGATACCGGGGGACAGGAGCGGAGGGCTCCGCCGGGAGCCCCCCGCACCCGGGGACGGCCGGGGACCCCAGGCGTTGGGTACCAGCGCCCGGACTCATCTTGCGCCACGATTCGCCAACAAAAGAGTTTCAACGACTGCGTTTCACACACACGCGTTTATTTGCATCCAGTTTTTCTTACGCGTTTCGATAAACGATGAGGAAATTAATTGTAAAGACACGCGGCCGACCTGGTGCCCCTCATGCCGGCGGGGCTGAGGCAAGGGGGTCCCGGGGGAGTCCCCACGGCGTGTCTGAGGCGAATAAACGTGGCTCCCCCTTCCGTGGTTACTAAAGATATATAAACCCACCCTGGCGGGGGCTTTGCCCCCCAGTAGCAGCACCGGGAGCCGGCCCCGTCCTCCCTGCTTCCCCGGGGAGGGGGGCAGCGGGCCCTCACCTGCGGCGGGGCGGGCAATGCGAGGCCCACCAGGCCGCGGTCCCCCTCCTCGGGATCCCCGCGGGCGGCTCCCCCCGTTCCGGTCCCCCCCAACTCCCGCC